>JAAGKR010009932.1:5000-24614 GCA_011419295.1 Clarias macrocephalus
ACACACTCATTCACACACGGGGGGAACACGGGGGGGAACATGCAAACTCCATGGGAATCGAACCTGGGACATGGAGGTCGAGGTGTTTCCTGATTCAAATTTTGTCCTGTGTATCTTCAGACAGGCGCCTGTGGTGGTGTCTGTCGTCCTGCACCTCCAGGGTTCGGGTTTGTTCCCGTCTCTGTGTGCATGTTCTCCCCCTGCTTGGTGGGTTTCCTCCTGGGACTCCGGTTTCCTCCCACAGTCGAAAGGCCTGCGGATTAGGTCAACTGGTGTTCCCACATTGAGTGTGTGAGTGTGTGTATTTGCCCTGTGATGGATGGGCAACCTGTGCGCGGTATAGGCGATGACTGAGTGATTGATCTTCAGACATGCAAATAAAGTTTTTCATGTCCTGTGTATGAACCTGTTTGGCACTTTTGTGCAGTTTATTAACAACACACACACTCTGTGTTCAACGTGTTTGAGACTGAAACCTCATTATGATGATACCTCTGTTCAAGCTGTAGATTCCAAGGTGTTATCGTTTCTATAGCAACTGATCACACACACTTCGATTATAACACCGTTCCTACTTTCACCTTTTTTCCTACAAATCTCTAATTTTTAGAAATCATGCCATTGTGGTCGTGTGACTCGGTGGGCAGCTCAGACGCGGAGTCACCGTTGCCCGCCGGAACTGACGCGCTGCCGTAGGTCTCTGTGGATCCACGTCTCTCTATGATCGCAGTACGTAACCTCGGTAACCAGCTGTTTTGGCGCGCTGAGGATCTCCACGAACAAACCCTGATGAGCCACAATCTGACGGTACGAACATGTAAAACTCATCACGATTCGTAAATTCATACTGCACACATCATGAAAGCGGGAACTGGGATCAGTGTTTCTGTACAGAGCCGTTAATTTCCTGAAGGAGTCTCCAGTGTCAGCGCTCATCTAGGAATAAAAGATGAAACCTGCACAGTTCTGCCTGAAGAACAATCCTCTCCTTTCTCTTTCTCTGACACACACACTGAAGTTAATTTCAAGCACTTCCTTCAAAAGAGCTGAAGACAAAGGCACTTATTGAAGAGCAACACGAATGTTGGAGGAACAGAGGTCCTCCTGGCGGCGTTTCAGCCGATGAGGAAAGCGAAGGCAGATGTCTGAGTCGGTCCTCGCTCCGTTCCGCACATCTGTCACGACGTCATGGCTGGAGAAGAGAGTGAGCTGTTACACAGTCGGGTTCAGACGTCTCAGATGCGATGGGTTAACTCATCAGGATGCTGGAACCGGACCGCACAGGCTGCGACTTCACCGGAGAGTCTGCGCACGCTTCCTCATTCAGAGACCTGCCGAGTTAATCTCCTGTCCGTCTGCTCTGTGCATCACCGCGTACACAACCATCTCCTGGAGAGTTAAACCTGGAACCATTACACATCACAAGTACACACACGACTTTACAATTCAGGTCTCTCTAACACTATATAAAATATTAACTTTTATTAATAACTGAAATGACTTTGTGATTCCTGGTTTACTGAGTAATAAAGAAAAATATTTTAAAGGTACATTTTAAAGGGGACCTTCTACACAAAATTAACTTTTTACTCCATTGTGTGTGTGTGTGTGTGTGTGTGTGTGTGTGTGTGTGTGTGTGTGTGTGTGTGTAACTGTGTATGTTTGTGTGTGTGTAACTGTGTATGTTTGTGTGTGTGAAACATAAAGCAAAAGAAAAAAAACATTCCCAGCTTCAACAATCCAATTGGATTTTGCCCTAATGTGACCTCATTAATGTGAAGAAGAGCCCCTCCCCCTTCTGCTGTTCTCAGGGGGTGTGGCTCAGGAGTAGCTCATTTACATAGAAAGTTTGTGGTATAAAAGTCACTCTCAGTGGTGTTTAGCCTGGGGATTATTCACACACACACACACACACACACACACACACACACACATATATATGGTGAGCTCTGAGACGTGTGTTTTTACACTTATTACAGCCAAATATGGGACCTTTAAACATGAGTACTGGTGCTCTAACATAAATTATCAAGTATAAAAACTAAATTCAATTTCATAGTTCTAATAACAGATCCATAAATTGTACTACTAAACTCAGATCCTAAACACCTCACTATTTGTTCATATATTTCATTAAGTAATATCTAAACCGAAATAATTATAAAAGTAAAATCCTGTGTGTGTGTACGGACGGGTGTGGTTTGTGTGTTGGCGCAGGCAGTCCCGCCACGTTTTATGTTGTACTGTGACGGAACAGTAGGCAGCGCCATCATCAACTTCTATGTCACGCTGCAGTCGCGTCACAGGGGCACGTGGGCGGAGCCACGGGTAAACCTCATGCATGTGGGTGGAGCCACAGGTAACCTTTAGTTTAGAATAAAATCATTCAGAGGGTCACTCTGGTAAACAGGTCACTGATGAAATAGACAGGATGTTTTAAAGGAGCGTGTGAGTCACGGTCGTCCTCGACCCTTCAGTACTGAGCCATAAATCCACAGTTTACCTAAAAACAGGAGGTGAATGTGAGGAGACACCGGGGCGTCTCGCAGTGGGCTGGGACATGTCCAGACGAGACAGAGAGAGAGAGAGAGAGAGAGAGAGGGCTGGAGTTGTAAAGCAGAGCGTGGTAATCGACCAGACAGTGTCCTGCTGTGTGTGTGTGTGTGTGTGTGTATGTGTGTAAACTGCTGTGGTGAAGAAGAAGCACAGAGAGTAAAAAAGTCCATAAACATAGCAGCGCATTGCCTCTGAAACGCCTCCCGCGTCCTCGCGCTCCTCCAGCACACAGTGACACGCCCACGTGTGTGTTCCTGCTCATTTCGTTTTCCAGTGTTGGTGTAACACTACCACATGTACCATACAAAAGTCTTTGCAAAGACATGCACATGCAAATAGATTGTGTAGAGCAAGGAAGACTTCCAAAAAACAAAAAAATGTAGCAGCCAATAGAAAGTTTGTCTGTTTTTGAGATTCAATGTTTTTCAGATCAGATCTGAGACACTTTTTATATGTGGGCTTGGATCAGATACATATACGATACATGGTCATGTGACGTGAATGAGAAGAGGAATTCGTGTGACTTTCTGCCTCTGTACCCGCCTAAGGCTCTTAGCGATTTTAGGCGTCTCAAAAGAAAAAGTAAGTCACGCAATTACACATAATACTCAGCAGGTGGCGGAATTCCGGTTTTAAATTACCACACACCAGCATCTTCAGGTGCAACGCCATGCTGAACAGTAGTGAAGTAGGAGTACACATAGCTGCTGTACTTTTGAGAAGAGTAAAAGTAAAAAGGTTCATCTAATAAAACTACTCGGGTAAAGTTAGGTACAGTAATGAATTTAATAATCTCCGCCCACCTCCGGGTGCGAGCAACAGCTGCTAAAACAGCTTCTGGACCTCAACAAATACAGCTGACGAACTGCTCACTCCCCGCCAGAGCAAAACCTCAAGGAGACGTTTACTAAAATCACATCCATTGTTCGAGATCAATGTGGGTCAGGTGTCAGGATGGTTCAGCCCTTCCCCTGTGTAAAGGAGGATTCTGGTCTCCAACAGGGGGCGTGAGTTCAAATCCCACTCCTGACACTTTTTAAGGGGCGGTGATGTCTCGGTGTGTTAAGGCTCTGAGTTACTGATCGGAAGGTCGACGGTTCGAGTCTGCGCTCTGTCTCCGGACGACTAAAAGGAAGCTGAGATATGTGGAGTGTAAAGGATTTCATTGTGCAGTAAAGTTCATGTGATAAATCAATGCACCATCACACTCATGACGTGCTTTAACCCAGATGGTGCAAGAAAAAAGCGTATCGATGTGCGCATGCATGTTTCAGAGAACACACGTGTCCACATCAGAGTCAGATGTAAAGGTCACGTCTAATTATGAATGTAAACCCAAATCTGATCTGGCAAGAAATCGGTAGTGACCCACATGGCTAATGTGAACGGTGCCTATGTTACTGAACTGGGTTTAATTACAGTAGCTCGCTAAATATATGGCTATGCTATAACTAGCATGCTCGTAGCTAAATAGTTGGCTAAGCTCTTGTGCTTTATCCTGATCGTGGCTTATAGACTTCAGATACAGTGTATTTAACTACTGAACATTTGAGTGACTTCTTAAAGGTCCCATATTTTACTGTTTCTTGAACAAGTTAGCACAGGACTCAGAGCTCCCCCTACAGCATGTGTGTGGTAATGCTCCAGATGAAACCTGCCAGATAATGCACTTTTGTATCTTACACTCCCTATGTAAATGAGCTCCTGCTGAGCCACGCCCCCATCTAGAGAACAGCAGAGCAACAGTCGTGGGGAGGGGCTCTTCTTATATGAGGTCACATTGGGGGTGGGGGGGGGGGGTCTAATTGGCTTGTTTAAAGTCTGACCAGCGCGCGCGCACACACACACACACACACACACACACACTGCAAACTCATCTGACCATGTAAACAGGACTAAAAAGTGTTTTTTTTAATGAATTAGTCAGAGTTAAAGCCTGAGTTCATCGCGTCTCCTCATGAAGGTTGAGCTGTTGATCATCACCACACGGTTTTACTCAAGTCATCATCACAAGCAACTGAAAGTAAAAGTCATCTGTCTGCTCTCTCTCAGGCATCGCTGCTGCTCCATTAAAATGATTGCAACTTTGTACTAATCGTCTTTTAATGAGCTTACAGTCTGTTTGTTTTGTTATTTATTACTTCTAAACATAACTGCAGTAAAAGTGAAGCACTAAAGTGTACTGAAGTGAGTCAACTGTTTAGTCAAGCAGTGTAAGGAGAGGATGTGAGTTTAAGACTCCTGGACTTTGATAAATATTTATTTGTTCAGCTGAGGAATGTGCGGATGCTTTTCTTTCTTTCTTTTTTCCCCGCAGCCATGTGTGTGTGTGTGTGTGTGTGTGTGTGTGTGTGTGTGTGTGAGATCTGCTCAGTCCTGTCTCCTATCACTAGCAGGGAAGAGGGAGTGTAAGCTAATAAAAACAGGCTAATCACGCACTCAGCATTTATTCCAAGCCATCGCGGTTCCACCTTTCCATCGGTCATTCAGGTGAAGGAGCGTAACACTAGTTAAAGGAGCTAAAAAGCTAAAGTCATGCAGAGTGTGAAAAATGAAAACATCATATTTTAAAGCCTGGCTAAAATATTTAAAACTTCCACCCTGTAACAAACATTAGCATTTAAACACCAGTCAGTGTGCTAACACCTCTGCTCAGCGGGTTTAGCTAATGTGTTAGCATGTGGGCTCTAAGCAGTTAGCTACAAGTCATGGTGCTACTAGCTTACGTACATAGATTTAAACAAATACTGTACATCTTCACAGAATTTCATATTGTTTTTCAATTCATCTGCAGACGTTGTGTAAATTATGGCTAATTAGCATAGCACACATGTTCTAGATCATTGTGGCATTAAATTCAGGGTTGTTTTTAGTCTCAAAATTCTCTCAAAAATGCAAAACTGCTGGAGAAAGTTTACACCTGAGGGTGAACATCTTGCTGTCTCATTGCTGTTACTGATTATCCATTTCATTACGTTATGAGTGTGATCAGGAGTGATAGCGTTAAAGGGAGCGTACTCATGTTCTCTAGTCCCTTTTTTGTTGTAGCTGTTAACAGACATTAAGCTGAGTGTGTTCCAGACAAATGTGATGTCAAGATAAAATATTTCCTGAATATTTTCCAGTTTATTTTATTGGAACAAGGTGTCAAAGCTATTTAAACACAATGAAACTGATGTTAATCATTTTATGTGGTTTTGGAGGTCTTGAAAAAGAATTTAATCAAACAGTCAAAAATAAATAAATAAATAAAAACAGCCGTTTACTCGTGTTTAAACTCCAGCTTTACATCACCCGCGGACTGGTGAGAGTGCACTGGCTTTGACGAGTTCACGCAATAGAACCTGACAGCAGTTTAGTAACATGGGACCCTAAACCTGGGGGACGTGGGGCTCTGAGAACTCCGGACCCTTTGCCAAGCTCCCCGTATGTGCCGTATAAACCTGGGGACCACAGGACCAGTGTTTCATCTGTACGTCAGGAGGTCCTGGAGCACTGAGAGGACGCAGCTCCAGCAGGTCAGGGGCAAGAAAAAAGTCACAGAACATATAAAAAAAATCTGAGAAAAAGATCTGGGCCCGTATTCACAAAGCTTCCTAAGCCTAAAAGTTGCTCCTAGTGACGAAATTCTAAGAAAAATCTTAGAATTATGACATTTTCTTAGAATTTCTCCTTAAATTTAGGATTAAATCTTAGTAAAGATGAAAATGATTCACAAAACATCTTAGCCCTAAAAACAGCTCCTAAGGTAAAAATTGTTCAGAGTAGAGAGGAGGAGTTTTAAGGGGCTTAAGAGTTTCTCTAGCAGAGGACAAAATGGAGGAAGGAAGAAATATTCTCCAAACACTGAACGTAAAGCTAAAAGTAAACGCTGCTCGTCCATCTCTCTTGGATTGTTGGCTATAGAACTTAAATATAGTAACTACTGTATGGAAATTGGCTGCTTCAAAAGTCGACAACTTTCAACATTTGGCTGTTTAATTATCTTTAAGACATTTAGCCTAGAAACTTTGCATAAATTTCTGTAGTCATGATTATACAATTTCTTCATATACAAAAATTATGATTTCACTGTTGGTTCTATTATCATATATTCTGTCTTCACAAAGAGCTCGTTTCAAAACCTTTGCAGAGGTCAGAGGTTATTTTTTATTAACCAATCACAGTCCTTGAATTGCTGCATCATCCCTAGCAACCGGGTCGACCACACCCCCCTCACTAAGATAAAGGATTTTCTACTTTCCTTACTTTCCTTAGAGCTGCTCTAAAAAATTCCTAAATCACTTTTAGTCTAGGACTCCCAGCTAGGACTTTTTAAGCTAAAATAGGAGCTCTGAGAGAGAATTCTAAGACGCTTTGTGAATACGGGCCCTGATCTTTTCACAATGCTGAAAAATCTGTGAAAAACAAATATATATTTATTCAATTAATTAACTGGGATCTAAGGAACCCAAACATGCAACCCTTTGAGGAACGACACTCAAACCAACCTGAGAGGAGAGTTAATCAGTCACACAGGGATTTAGAGAGATCTACACAAGCATAACATCTGAACATCTTTCTACATAAGGATCGTTTAAAACCAATAAGCAACAAAAGAAGACACACAAATTCACTGTATCTATGATAAGGATCAGTGTAAACTTAAAAAAATAAAATAAAATAAATTGATTAAGTTTAAGAGTTTTAAGATTAAGTTTAGGCTCATAAAGCATCGTTTTAAATGTCATTATTATTATTATTATTATTATTATAAACCCAATTATCTCAGTTCACAGTAAGGTACTCTATGAGCCAAAGAAAGTATATTTATTTTATTTTAGAAAGCCTTCAAGTTTAAAAGTTAGAGACTAACCCAGAACCAAATGCTTATTTTACAGTCATAAAGCATCACCAAAACACCGCGTTCAAACCTTGACTGCACTGGCAATGACCAGTTTTGGCACAGACCAACATAATCAAGGCACCAACACTTACAGAAGCTTGTAAAAAAAAAGAGAGAGAGACAAGAAAAGAAAAAGAGCCTTAAATTCCCATGTGCCTGATCAACACTGGTTCAGTTTTCTTAAATAGCATTAAAGGTCTTCTGGAGAAATGAAATGAAATAAAATTGACACAGTTATTCATCACAATTAAAATTAAAATTAAAAAATTAAAAAGCAAGACCTTTTTTTTTTTTTTTTTACATTTTAATAATAAATAATAGTGTGACAGATAAATGTTGGATCCAATGTGTTCACCGATTTTTACAGTTATTGAGACGACGGTCGTCATGACGCTGAGACGACAGTAGCCCTCTCTGTATTTCTTTCCTTGTTTTCTTTAATCCAGTCTGATTTATGAGTAATATACAACATCTCTTTGTTAGAGAGACTTTTTTCTTACTAGCTTTATAATTTTATCACAAGGTAAATTGGGCTGGATCTTAGCCCCTGTGTCCCGTGCAGTTACAGCTCGGAAGTTTCCTCTGTAACCCTGAGCATGTGGTGGTGATAATGGGTGGGTTTCAGGTGGGTTTCAACATGATAAATGTCTCGCGGTAGGGAAAATTAAAGAGTTGTAATGCCGTTAATTACAGCCATAACCTGGTTAAATTCTCCTCCTCAGGCTGGGACACAAACACGACCACATTCCTGACCAACAGACTTTAGTGGGGTTTTTTCTTTTTTCTCGTCTCGGAGGTGTTTAGTCTCAGATCTGTCCTGACTGCTGGGAAGTAAATGAAGCCGCCATCTCTAACAAGGAGCGAGAGTTGTTTTGGAGCCGTGCCTGGGGGGGGTGAATTACTGTTAGCATGTTAGCAACATTAGCATTAAGAGCTTGAGAGACGGTCTGGTTTTGTAAAAAGTCTTAGAAAACAATACGCAATACTGCGCAGAACTGCTGATTCTAACTAAAACATTTATAAATAAATGATTTGTGTAGCTTCTCCTCAGTCTTTCTCCTTACACTCATTTTTTCCTGTAACGAGTGAAACGTTCCCTCCCAGCTCCAGGACGTGTCGTATCCGTATTACTCACGTCTCGCCGTCTCATCTCAGCATGTAGAGGGAGGTTATGAGTTCAGCATCAGGACAGTGTGAGGTCAGCAGCTGAAACTTCCATGACCTTCCTGTGGCCATCATGACCCCCCCCCTCCTCCTCCTCCTCCTCCTCACCATGACATCATGATCTGTAATCCGAAGAGCCTTAGCTGATCTTTTACACAGAGATCTAAGGTCCAACGTTCCGTCCTGGATTTGCATCTGGATTTATTCTCACAGCAGCACCGCTCCATGTTTATGTGAATTTTTAAGATATTCATCACCAGCTGAGGAGTTTTGGCACAAGAACCAGACAGTCCACCCTTTTACCCGTGCTTGTGTGTCACATGTGTCGAAATGTGCTGTCCTCATCTCTAACCGTTACTTCCACAGCCTAGGTCTGAATAATAATAATAATAATAATAATAATAATAATAATAATAATCATTTTCTTTTTTTAATTGCTAATCTTAGACTATAGTTAGTCAACTACATAAAAATATGATTTTAACAATAATTATTTATAATGTAGTACAATTATTTTTATTTAAAAAAATTACAATTATTTCTTCACTTTAATTTTTTTTATTTTTATATTTTGACCCCAGTGTTAAAAAAGGGAGATCAATAAGGTTGTGAATGATGGTTTCTGCAGTAGGCAGATGATCAGACTGAAAGAAAAAAAGAGCAAACATCTGGAATATTTATGAGAACCAACACGAGGCATTTTAGCCTCAGGAACAAGACAGGAGCGTCAAGACATCATTTCAAGACATACCACTATTATTATTATTATTATTATTATTATTATTACGTGTCATTTTGTTACGAGTGAGAACTTTCTCTATACCTGTTATATTACTGTCGCTTGCTCTAGAACTTTCTCAATGCTTTTGCCAAAGTTACAACAACAAACACAATGTGCTTAAGCTGATACACACAATTATAATTGTGTGTCATTTCAAAAACGTGTCTGAGCTGAAGCAGTTCTGTTAAAGAGGAACGTGATGCAGGTCTGATCCAGAGCCACTGAAAGCACTCGCTTGACGTCATCACTGCCAGGAGCCTCGAGCAGAGACGATTTCTAGACTATTTCCTACTAAGAGAAAATTGTGTGCAACAGCTTAAGCACATTGTGTTTGTCTGTTGTTTGTAAGTGAACCCTTAGATGGGTTACTTCACCACACCTGAAGTCCAGGTAATGAAATGAATTTGGAGGCGTGGTTTAGAGCTTCACTGATTGATAAAAGACACTCAATCATTTTAAGTTTGCTGTTCATAAGCAGCAGCTGGTAATATGAAGTTTTCTCGCATGAACGAGGCACAATCAAAAGTAGCTGATGTGTATAAGGCCTGGACACTTAGGACAGGACAGCTTACAAACTGTCCATCAATGGAGGAGAATTGCAGCTACTCTTCCTAGAAGTGGACTCCAAAGGCAGCATGGAGAAGCCTGAATGTGGAAAAGAGGAATCCACGAGTAACAGCTAAAGGCTTGAAGACATCACTGGAACTGGCAAAGATCTCAGTTCATGAGTCGACTGTACTTAAGTCATTAAACAGGCAGCGTGTCCAGGGCAGCACACCATGGGACGTCCAAAAACATTACTGCATGCCTGAGGTTTGCCACAGAGCACTTTGGCCGTCCACAACGCTTCTGGGAAAATGTGGAGTGATGAAACACAAGCTGAATTGTTCAGTAGGAACACTCAGCACTATGTATGGCACAAAAAGGGCACAGCTTACCAACATGGAAACATCATATCCCAACAGTGCGGCATGGTGGAGCGAGCCTCATGATTTGGGCTTGAGTCGCTTCCTCAGGGCCTCGACCACATGCCATCATGGAGGGGAAAATGAATTCCCAAGTTTAGCAGAACATCCTACAGGATGATGTCAGGGTGGCTCTCTGGCAGCTGAAGCTTGGTACAAGTCAGGTGATGCAGGTCTGATCCAGAACTACTGAAAGCACTTACTTGACGTCATTGCTGCCAACGGAGGTTCGACCAGATATGAACTTTAATGGTTAAATGGTTCACAAGTGTTTGTGTGTTATCAGATTAAGCACATTGTGTTTGTCTGTTTTTGTGACTCGATTAAAAGCAGAACAGATGTTACGGCAAATTAATATAACAGAAAGCCAATTCATTACATGGGGTTCACTTACTCCCCCCCCCCCCCCCCACCCGCCCTTTGTGTTCACAATTTCTTATCAACACTCTATGTACAGTATGTGTACAGTATATGTACAGTATATACAGTATACTGTATATCGCCCTAAAATGAAAACCCAAATACATTGAGATCTGCAGGCAATATGGAGGTTTTAATTCGGATCATCAATATATTAATAACCAACTTTCATGTCTTAAGCAAAGAAGGTTTTAAAAGAGTTGTCCAGTGTGTGTCCCCGCATCTGTTCTCGCTGTTCGGGAGTAATCTTACAGCTGTAAGCGATGATGGAGTCCATTTGCCTTGATGCCTCATTTCCACAGAGCTCATATCCTGGTGGAGTCGCGTTCCACACGCACTCGTCACTCACTCCTCCACAAGCTGGTGGGAAAAATCTGCCTGAAAACGTATCAACAGTTCCAATAGAGCCACAGTATATGTGTCTCCACTTCTGTCTTTTAGCCATTTAAGACTATTATTAGCGCTGTTTTCATTTTCAGCGACCTAAATTCTGCCTCCTGTTGTTTCAGAAGCAGTTGGTTTTGTAGCACGTGATGGAGCTTGTTTACAGTGAAGCCTGCCGTAGAGCCTAATGCATTAGACACACGGATATCCTCAGTTCCCCAGGTCATGTGATGTTGATCCTGACAGTTCCCATATGTCCACCTGCAGAGGGTAAACATGGGGGGAATGAGGATATCCGTGTGTTCAGTGCATTAGGCGCTACGGCAGGCTTCATCTCCATCCTCTGGGGTAAGAGTCGGCTTCACAACATCCATTTGCTACTTAAGAAAAAAATCACCTTCTGGGCTGCAGGATCCTCACTTCTCAAAGTTCTTTACTTAAGAGTTGTGTATTGTGTTTCTTCCCTGCAACAGTTTGAGAAGGTTTTCAGGAGCATCCCATAGATCCCTGTGTTCAGAGCTGCTAACAGACCCAGCGATAGAGGAAATGTAGACCTGACAGAAGCGCTCGCCCAATGCACTATGGGAAGAAGGCGAGCAGACAGAGTCAGTGTGATGCTCTGGGCGATGTTCTGCTGGAAAACCCCTTACATGGATGTTACTCTGATGAGTCCCGTCTATTTAAACACTGTTACACCTCTTCATGGAGACGGTGCTCCCTGATGGATAGCAGTGTTCTCTTTCAGCACAGTAATGCGCCCTGACACACTGTTCAAGAACGGTTTGAGGAACATGACAAAGAGTTCGAAGGGTGTTGACTCTGCCTTCAAATTCTCCACATCTCAATCCGATGGAGCATCTGTGGGACGTGCTGGAGAAACATGTCTGATCCATGGAGGCTCCACCTCACAAATTATAGGACTTAAAGGATCTGCTGCTGACGGCTTGGTGCCAGATAGCACACACACACACACACACACACACACACACACACACACACACACCTTCCTACATGTAGCTTTGTAAAGTATTTCCACACCTGACTTCTTGTACTTGTAGAGATTCCTTAATATTCACAAAGGTGAACTGACTAACAACTGAGGAGGAGATAAATGGCGAACCAACATGTTGAACAGAGATTCGCTCTCCTGGAGCTTCCCGAACTTCTGCAAAACATCTTCAGAGGGGAATGCTGTGGATCCTGGCTTTATCACCCACTTCCTAGAGCTAACAGTTCTATCTTTCACAGCTGAGACAGGATCCAGTGGAGCTCTGAGGGTCAGGGGTCTCACTTAGCGACCCAGCAGTGACTGTTTGATCTGAATTCAGTTAACACCTCATTACAGCACATCCACTGCTTCCCTAGATGGCTCCTGGAATCAAATAAAAAGCCTTTACACCTGTCTTAGATTATTTTCCATGCCTCCAACTGTTTTACTGTTCTTACATAATCACCCAAAATTAACTGAATAACTGAACTACACTCCACGTCCTTTAAAGCACTTGTTAGTTCTAATACATTTGTAGGTGTTACCTTTTGAGGTTTGCGATATTTATTGTTTATTGTTTTGTAGCTCAATAAATCATTATAAGTAATATATATGTTATGTAAAAAGAATTTATTGATTATGTAATCATGCATCTCATGACAAAAGAAACAAAGAAAGTGTAGCTATAATGTTAGCATGATAGCATGTTAGCATCATACACATACAAGTACAGGGTGAGACACGATCACGCCGAGACTGTGTGGAGTTAATCGAATGGATCTGCATAGATCATAAACATAAGTTGCATAATCATTCCCAGAGAATAAACAGATACATTTGGAATAACTTGCAATAAAGGTTATGTGCATTTGCATTACAAACAAACAAACAAACAAAACATCTAACAGAGTGCATAGATAATCGCTACGTTACAGGGCTACACACGACGCAATCGAACAAGACCGAGTGGAAGTGGGCGTGTACCGATGTGGCGTTCTCGTCTCGCTTTAGTCCTGCGGTGTTTCAGGGAAGGCTTTCAAGCTGTTGAACAGCTGCTACTTATTTCACTTGTTCTTGTCCATCGTTAAACTCTATGCAGCGCGATGGCCGTATGTTACACCTTACCAATACCGTAACCATGACGATGAATCCTGGCAAACCTGCAGACAAGGACCAACTTTTATCTGGGAATTGAACTGCTCAGTTGTTATTTTGCCGTTTGCAATTTCCTTTGTCATCCAAATAATCATCCAAAATGTTGAAATTAAGAAATAACTCCAAATAACAAGATGTTGACTATGAAGGTATAAAGGCAAAATAACAATCTAGGACATTTTTACACCTTGCAGGTCAGAGCTCCTGTGGATTATAACTTCTTGAAAAGATCAGCTGTGTGGCAGGCAGTTCGTCTAGACGAGGAAACTTTATCCTGAAAAACAGAGAACAACGGCCATGTTGTTCAAACCTCACTAGAACTTCGAGTTCAAAGTGAAACGTTAAACTTTCTTTATCTCAGGCGTTCTAACGGCGTCATCCAGAGCGCTGCGCGAGTTCCAGACGTGCGCGAGACGTGTGCTTGTGTCCGACACCGCGAGGCGTATCGTATCAGCGATTATCGGCACATGCCCTTAGTGAAAAGATGCAAAAGACACATAGATAAATAAATAAATAATTACTGTTTGTCTTTGTATTCAAAAGTTCTTAAAAATTTCCAGGTCCCTCGGGGACACGGCAGGCTCCTTTTTGCGCTTCTCTTCAGGATAAGCTTCGAAATTGGACGGGTCGCCCTCGTGCGCCACTTCAGGAATGATGATGGGCTATAAGAGTCGGGTAGAAGAGCAGCAGCGGGATTAACTCATGAAAACACTCCGATGAATAAATAAACAAGCAAAGTGTCTGCAACGCCACCGTTCCCCCACAGGAAGTACTGCAACATGTTTAAAATGAAAACTTCAGTAATCATTTACTTTGACAAGAGACGACAAAAAACACCAATCACTCAAAAAAATCTTAACTACGTTAACCTTGCTTCCAAAATTATTGGCACCTCATACAATTAATATTTTGCCCAGACTCACCTGAAGGAAAAAAAAACACTCACAGAACTGATGTCATGAGGTTGACGCTCCTCATCCACTGTGAGCATCTTAATTTAGTGTATTTTATTTTTATTTAATCTCTTTCCTGCCAGGGAATCCTGATTAAAAACGCATATAACAGACGATTTCTCATATTAAATCACACACACACACACACACACACACAAACACACACTGTACCATGTATAAAAGCAACAGCAGGACACTTTTTAAAAGTAGGTGTACAGCCCATCCACAGCGTTCTTCCCAACACACCCACGTCTACTCAGGGATTATGTAACGCAGTGACGCGGCTCCTCCAAGGTAATTTGTAAAATACTTTTAAAGCTATTCAGAGAAGGGAGTGTTTCTAACACGATAATGTGCTGCAGCTCACTCCATGCCCAGGGAGCACGCACGAAAAGCCAAAGCAGATTTACCGAGCTCCAGGTGCACTCTGGGAACGTTTACGAGGGTCTGAGGAGCGGATCTAGAGCCTGAGTTGCTAGTTTGACGGGATAAAAGGCTGGAGATATAAACAGGTCATTTACCAAACACCCGTCGTCTTAGCAGTAAAACAGTAACATGTTTGTCTCCTGTAATAAAGAGAGGAGCGGCCTGGAGACAGAGACTCGTACAGAGGACAGTGGAGAGGGCGCAGCATGAGAAACAGAATCCAGGTTTTATTTATTAATAATAATAATAATCATAATAATAATAATGATGATGATGATGCTGCATGCATAAAACTCGAATCTAAAAAGTAACGTGCTGTAAATCATTTTCTTTCTGGCCTCAGGTGGAAAAAAAAAGCCTTATATTCTGCCCAAGAGTTTGCTTTTTCCAACAGATTCTCTACACGCAAATTACACGCCAACATTTCCTTGAGCCCGGAGTCTGTAAGCAGTAACTCTATTAATAACCTCGTTATTAATTATTTTATTTTCTTACAGTGGAAAGATCCTGCAGGCATCCAGCAAAAGCTCTACAGCTGATTTTAACTCCTAACCATCACCCCATCCCCAGATTCAAATGCTCATATACTTTGGTTCTCATGCATCTCATTAGAAAGCTAAGACTCTGAAGTTTTGTACATAAAATAAATGTGATATTCCTGTCAGAGAGCAACAGAGAATAAAGATTGGGATCGGCCCCTTACTTCCAGATAAATTACGGTTTTGAGGACGGCCCCTTCCTGTTCCAACACGACAGCGCACCAGTGCACAAAGCAGCGTCCACGCTCTTATAGTACTATGGCAAATAAAACACTTGCAATTGAACTATTACAGTCAGTCTAGGAACGGGCCGGTCATTATTCAGATCTGACGCGTCTCCTCCCGTTTTTTACAGGGAGAACCAGGGCTGATTTGCAGGTAGTGAAATTAAAAGATAAACTGAAATTATAAACTAACTGGAAGGCTACCGCATAACTCTGTGGCTTTGTAAGAAACAGCTCTGCCCCCTGCTTTGTTTTTCATTATGCCAGGTTCCAACAAATAGCCTGCACCTGCACCAGACTCACACCAGAATTTGTATTTCTGTAAAGCTGCTTTGCGACAACGTCAATTCTTAAATATAGGGGCGGGACTTACGTGGTGGTATGACTAAGTTCAGAGCACCTGCGCAGCGGCTGATCATTACAGATTCATATGTTAACTGAATCAGTGTAGTGTTTGTTGGAGGAAAACGCAGACTGCACATGTGCGGCCCTCAGAGTCCAAGCCGCTGAAAGATACCACTAAGGAGAACAGGACAGAGATTACAGACAGACTTTTACTTTCTGTCTAATAGAGAAACACAGAGGGTTTATAAGGATGAAACGGGGTTGTCGCTCGGTCTGAGACAGCTGCAGAGATATAAACTCCAACCAGGTGAGAAAGGTGAACAGTGTGCGGAAGAGAAAGACACACATGTGTTTTATACACATTCTGGAAAGCTGTTTTTTTTTTAAACAAGGTGACTGATTTCATAATTATCCCCAAAGGAAGCACAAACACAGCAAAGTTCCTGAGCTCAGTCCGAATCCGAGTGTAATGTTCTCGTTTCTTTCTTCAGTGTAAAGGGTGCCAATAATTCTGAAGTCACTTTCATTAACTTGATTCACTTCATTAACTTAAGTTTATATTTTCTTATACCTTTAGTTTTCTTTGAGGAACGATTTCCCAGTCTACAGATCGAAACCACTTGTGGCTCTTCACGTCCTCGGCTCCAGCCTGAAATCAGGAGACATAAGAAATAATCTAAAATACATAAAAAGCAACAATAAAATCATGTGGCATTAAAACAATCAGTTACGGTGTTTCTAACATTTGGATGGAACGCCTACATAATTAGACACATTCATTTATCTATTGATTTATTTATATGTTTATTTTTTATTTATAAACAAACAAATGAATGTTGTGTCTAATTATGTAGGCGTTCCATCCAAATGTTGGAAACTATTTCTGCTGCTCTGAAACTGAAGGTTCTGCATGATTAGCGGTAAAACTGAAAACGATCTGAAAACTCTTTTCTTTTGCGCGCACACACACACACACACACACACATACACACACACACACACACACACACCATTTGCTTTACTAAGAGGCAAAAAAAAATTCTGTGTTAACACAGCTGACACTGCGTGCACACACACACACACACTCACACACACACACACACACACACGCACACACACACGCACACACACACGCACACACACTTCCTGAGGACTGTAATCTCCTACAGAGACGAGACACAAACACAGATGTCTAGTTTCTGTTCTTTGTGAACTCTGCTGCTGCTGCGTTCCCCTTTACACCTTAAAAAAATGAAATAAAAAATGAGTTGAGCTCCCCGTGGAGAGCGAGCTGACCTTCTCCTCTTACAGTTCACTGCAGCATGAGGACCACTTCCCGCGGTCAATGAGATAACCCGGCTCAAACTAGCATTGTGTAGGTTCGGCCTCGCTCATTAGCATATCCTTTCGAAAATCGGGAACAGCATAACCGTGGCCTGAATGAGGGGTTAAAGGTCAGCGCACTCCATAAGGACGATCGAGTAGAAATGCGTCCACTAGCAGAAAAGAGAGTTTTTGCACTTTTTGTTTCTTTTTAGCGAGCTGCCAATGTGTTGAAAAATTCCTCCGAGGCGATCAAGACTGAATGTGGGTGAGAATCGTGTGACCTTTGACCCCGGTACTGGTTAATCTTCAGTCAGTCTGGACACGGTGTAATAATGTTTAGACTTTCACTTCTAGTGACGGGGTCGGCGTGACCTTGATTTCGGCGTCCTTTCTGCCTTCCAGGATGTAATAAACTGTAAAAGTGCGCGCGGCCCGGTGGGGGATCGTAAAAGGTAGAGAGGAAAAAGCAAGATCAAAGGAAACGCGAGACGGCCGTAGTGGCGTAAACTCCAGGTTACAAAATATCACCAGCGAAAAACAACCAAGGGAGGCTTTTACTTGTTAAAGATTGATAAAGTGCCAAAGTCTGCCTACTTTTCATCCGGTGCTACAACGCCATCACATCAGCAGCTTATTTCAATTAAAAACCTCGAACAATCAGCTGATATTCAGAGGCGTGTGTGTGTGTGTGTGTGTGTGTGTGTGTGTGTGTGTGTGTGTGTGTGGTTCTGTAGCGCTGCCGTTTAAACGTCTGGGAATCAGTTTGACATCAAGCTGTTAAACGCTGATCATAATAAATTATTACATGCTAATCATGTCTCGTTAGATGTTATTCACTGCTATCTCTGAAAATGTGCTAAAGTAAACACACACAGTGAGACACTGCAGCACAGCCAGGTCACGTGTTACACGTCAGTACAGTGATGTAATGTTCACGTGACGTTGTGTTTAATGGCTGACAGGATCAACACCAAGGGGCTTTTATTACTTGTACTATAATCGAGTTTAAAGTCCAGGGGACTCGCGGCACAAGGCGGGTACCCCATGGATGGGGTGCCATTTTAACTCTGAGCGCGCACACACACACACACACACACACACACACACACACACACACACACACACACACACCGAGGTGAGAATTGAACCACTACTCCACCGTGTCACCATGAACATAAACTCACTTACTCTTAAATTGCCAAGTCTCTTAGTTTTATCGACGACGAGGAGCTTCTTGATGAGGTCTCTAAATGAAAGAAGAAGAAAAAAAAAACAATTATTTACTTTTTAAATTTTTTTAAACTAATTAAATAAAAAATTAAGTTAAAAATCATTCTGAAATAAACACTTGTTTTTATATGTAAAAAAACTGACATTTGCTTGAGAGAGCAGATAAACAAACTTTTTATTATTATTGAAAAAATATAATGTATAAAAATATATAAAAAATGTTTAAAAGTATCATTTGAAATAACAATGACACAGACATTTATTATAATTGTTTCCTTACTTTACATAGAAGTCGAGCTGGCGAGGGATGTTCAGCTTGGCAGAGAGAACCTTCTGGTAGATACCGAAAGGATTGTCGTCAAAAAACGGTGGATACCTTACACAAAATAAACAAACAAATAAATGAATAAACAAACAGAAAACATGCGATAAAAACAAGAAAAATATAAAATGTGGATTATCTCCCCATAAAGGCATTAGCGGGTGAACTACAACCTCTGAAACTAACCGCAGGTCTGAGAAACTTCTGGTTGGACTTTTAATGACATTAGGAGAAAAGGTGTGTTTTGAGGACCTGAGATAGGACATTAGTTAGAACAAACAGTTTATTTAGATAGAAACTATCAGGACAGCACGTACCTTCGGAAAATAAATCAAATAAACAAGATGTTTACAGAAACGAGCAGCTTGTAGGTGAAATCGCTCTAATGTACCAGAACACAGGAAAAGGAACTTCTGATATTCAGGTTACACTTCTTTCTGGTTTCTCTTATTATTTGTTACTATCTTCACAGAACTTTCTGAGGGCTAACAGTCACTATGTAACTATTCACGAATAACGAGCCTGGTTATTTAAATGGACTAATAAATCATTGTTCACTAACAGCGCCAGTTTAAGAGGAATTTAACGCTCCATGCGAGAGGAACGAAATCCAGTTCAAAACTCAGCGTCACACATTTTATTACTAGAACACGCTACAAAGTGTTTTATTCAATATGTACAAAGTGTGTAGAATGTGTACAAAGTAGTAAGAATATGTGTGTGTGTGTGTGTGTGTGTGTACTGAGGGAGGAAAATGAGTTACAGATAAGTGAAGCCTCCTGAAGGCGAAACAGACGCGCATGGCTGCAATCTTATTTGCTCTCAGGCAACAGTAAAGTAAAAAAAGCCAAACTTCCTTCCTCCAGTGCATTCAAGCCAAAACTAACATTACTGCTAGAGAGAGAGGGAGAGAGAGAGAGAGAGAGAGATATGGGGGAGAGAGAGAGGGGG
>JAAGKR010009933.1:0-24611 GCA_011419295.1 Clarias macrocephalus
GCACACTTCTGGAAGGCCTTCTGCAGACTCATTGGCGCTACGCCTAGCCTGTCGTCGGGTTACCATCCACAATCCAATGGACAGACCGAGAGAACCAACCAGAAGCTGGAGACCTCTCTGAGATGCATGACATCACATAACCCAACTTCATGGAGCAGGATGCTCCCATGGGTAGAATATGCCCACAACTCCCTTCCCACCTCATCTACCAGAATGTCTCCCTTTCAGTGCTGTTTGGGGTATCAACCACCCCTGTTTCCTTTTCAGGAAGAAGAGGTAGCGGTCCCTTCAGCACAAAGTTTCGTGCACAGCTGCAAGAGAACCTGGCAGAAAGCTCGGTCCCAACTCCTAAAGTCAGTACAAGCCTTCAAGCTACAAGCAGATCGACGACGCTCGGCTGCCCCAAAATACAAGGTCGGCGATAGAGTAATGCTCGCCACACGAGACATTCCCATCAAGACCATCTCACACAAACTATCCCCCAAGTTCATTGGCCCATTCACTGTCACCAAGATTATCAACCCTTGCTCTGTCAGGTTACGCCTGCCCTCAACTATGCACCGGATAAATCCCACCTTTCATGTCTCCCAAGTCAAGCGCCTGGTTACCAACCCCTTATGTCCACCCACCCGCCCGCCTCCTCCTCCCCGTTTCATCGATGGTGGCAAAGCGTTCACAGTCCGCCGACTTCTCAGGTCCCGCCACAGAGGGAGGGGCGTACAGTATCTGGTGGACTGGGAAGGATACGGTCCTGAGGAGAGAAGCTGGGTTCCTGCCAGATTCATTCTAGACCCCAAATTAATTTCAGACTTCTATAAACATTTTCCTGAGGCACCCTGCCCAAAGGCCCAGAGGCGCTCATAAGGGGGGGGGGGTACTGTCACGTTCCCCTTACATACCGCTGTCATTCACGTCTCCTTTTTTCCCACGCTGTCATGCCTTTGCGCTCACGTGCTTATGTTTTCCTACTGGCTGTCATGCTTTCTCACACACACCCCGCCCCTTTACACACCGGCATCCCATTCACAACTAATTTCTCCCGGCATTTAAGGAAGCGCAGAACGCTGTCTCGCTGCCAGATTATTGCGTGCCTTCAGAGCCCAGTTTTCTCGCGTTTCTTTTCCGTGTTAGTTGTTTCCGTTCTCGACCTCGCTTGTTCTCGGTATTTGCTTCTAGCCTCTCGTTTTTGGATCTTGATCGCCGTTTGTTTTCCCGCTGGTTTTGACCTCTCGCTTCGTTTCACGTTTACGTCTCTGCTCTGCTCCCCCTTTGGATTATTCGCATCGCTGACTGACTCACTGGCTTTGAACTCTCGCTCTGGCTCACGACAACGTCTCTGCTCGCTCCCTTTTTGTCAGACGCATCGCTGACTGATTTAACTGGCTTTCCGACCCATTGCAATGGCTGTGTACTACGTCACCAGGATTTCCCCCCTGAACACGGAAGTGCTCAACGGCCAGCGCGCCACGCCCCCCTCGTCCAAAAGCTCGTCTAAGCCACGCCCCTTTTGTGCTGTAAATCTGCACTTGGGTCCTGCTCCTCTTCCCTTTTTTTTCTCTCTTCATTACTCAGCGTGTCTGACAGTGTGTGTGTGTGTGTGTGTGTGTGTGTGAGAGAGAGAGAGAGAGAGAGAGAGAGAGAGAGAGAGAGATTACAGGTGTGCATCTGTGTTTTTCTTTCTATATTTGGCCTGAGCTTCCTGTAAGGCAACTTACACACACACACACACACACACACACACACACACACACACACTTTTGTCTATAAATCTTTTGTGAAACACTTTAATGGTTCTAGAATCTATAACCAAGACCTGGAGTTAAGACCTTGAAAGAGAAAAAACATAATCCATAAGATCCACATGTCTAGACCACTCCTGGAGAAATATCTGTTGTTTCTCACAGGGGCTGTTTGTAGTTTGACTCCTAATTGTATCTGTTGCAGCTCAGTCGAGGCTCAAAGGGCCCAGTGATGGTGACCCCCTGATTAGCAGTCCGAAACCTTAATCCGAGGAAGACCCCTGTCCTGCATGTTAATTAGAATGTTCCGATTTTTATAATGCCTCTTTCTTTCTGTGTTTCTCTTTCTCCACTATCTAAACTAATGGCATATCTCTAAAACAAACACACTCCTCTTTAATTACAGTCATACCTGCATTGTGTAGTTAAAAGTTTATTATTACCGGGTCACTTTCCCTACAGAAAGTGATGCAACAATTCCTCTTAGAGCTCAGTGACATTCCTGCAGTCACCACACACAAACCTGAACACACTTCCTGTGAACTGCACAGGGGTTTAAGCCATTGTTTGATTGCAAGCTACATGGAAGAGAAACTGCTTAGTGCAAATGAAACTGTGAAAGGTGTGGAGAACAAGTAATCAATGGTTCATCACTATCCCAGAAGTGCACAAGAAAAATAAAAAAGTAAAAAGCAAATTATTCTTCAGTCACTGTGCCTGGCTGATCCAAAAGGGGGCGACAGTAAGCCAAGCAGCATGGGTGAGAAGGGCATCAACTGCTGCATCAATGGCATCCCCCTTCATCATCTTATGTTATGAATTACGACACATCCACAGTGGACTGATGGAGGACCCGAAACCAGTCTAAAGAAAATCTGTCTATATGTCTGTCTCTGTCTGTCTGTCCAGATTTTGTCACAGCATCATAGAAATCTTTCTGTACATAATTTACTGAAACTTTGGTAGTACTTCTACCTGAAGGTTAACCTGCACCATAAGTGAACTCAAAATGTTGAGTAAAAGTGTTATGAGCAGTTATGTGCCGGATTTAACCATCTACTTTAAAATAAGCTACTAATGCTCTACTTGCTCAATGTAAACAAACACCTGCACCAATAGAAATTAATTATAAAAGCTAAACTGAATATTTTAATACTGTGATTAGTTCATCTCATCTGTAAAACCATCAACCTGTGAATTAGATCCAAAGCCGACACATTTTCTCAAGCAGATAGTACCAGCAATAACAGAACCCCTGTTGAAAATAATGAACTCTTCACTCAGCAGTGGGTATGTTCCAAAATCTTTTAAATGAGCAGTTATTAAACCACTAATTTAGAAACCTGACCTCGACCCCTGTCAGCTGTCCAATTAAAGGCCGATAGCAAACCTCCCCTTTATCTCCAAGATTCTGGAAATTATAGTAGTGCAGCTGCTATGCTCATATCTACATAGAAATAACATAAACTAACTGTATGTCAGAATTTAGACCACATCACAGCACAGAGACAGCACATATTAAACTGGGCAACATAATTTGTAAGCATGGTATTAGTTTTCACTGTAATGCTGACGACACAGTTATGTCTCACCCAGATAGCACGCTGCTGAAGGGCCAACGCTGGGCCAATGGCAGTGCATACATTGGGCCAATGTTGGCATTAGTGGTTGGTCCAATGTCATTTTGTCCATTGGCCTAACGTTGGCTCATTGGCGGGGCCAATGATAGATTGGCCCAATGTTGGCACAATGTTGGTTCAGAAGATAATGACAAAGTCGGAAATTGGAAATTAAATTAGACTTTTTCATCACTGCCAATAATACAAAAACATATGTATATCCCCAGAAATGTATTTATTAATTAATTTGTGATAGAATGATTACAAACTAAGAAAACATATGTAACCACTATGATGATAAACTACAAAATAAACACTTAGAACACCTTTTCATATTAATTTTCCTTTTCAAACAAAAAATGATGAGAAAAACAAATGGTTTCCACATTTGGCTCAACTCAATAAGTTCAATAACAGCTCCAGTATTATAGCACACACATTTTTCTCCAGATGAAACAAAATAAACACATGAATTCAAATGTGTTGGTTATAATTCAGCTGTTGGTCATAGTAAATAACCCAGCAAAATTGTCAAATGATATGTTTCACATGCTGACTGCCTTAGTACATATATTCGACAACCACATAAACATATAAAAATGCAGAGCCCTAAAGCCCAAAACAATATGTTCTGTATATTAGCCCTTTAATGTTTCTGCCGTTACTATGGCAACAATCCCTATGGTTCAAACCTCGCTATAGCTCCGTATGCTGCTGTATTCACTGGCAACAGGTCGATTAGCCTAGCATAATAGTGCATAGCTAAACATCTTTCTGCTAACTGTGTGCTTTTCATGTTACCACCACAGATTCTCAACACACGTATGTCATACTCATGGCTATTTACATCTAACTTGGAGGAATATTAACCCACCTGTAGTTAAGAGCAAAGAGGCACAAAACTTTAGCTTGTGTTTAGCTTGACTTCAGGACTTAATCAGCAGCACCTGGCTTCTGTGGGGTTTTTAGGTTCCTCCCAGCAATAAGCGCCATCTAGTGACCTGTTTGACAGTGTTCACAGTTGAGCACAAAGCACAATGAATTGAACATTTATCATTTTAGAAAGCATAATAAAATAAGTTTAAAAAATTGGGTTGTTAGTTAGGGTCCACTGAGTTAGAGATATAGTTATTTCAGTGTTATTTATGTACTAGATTGGTAACCAACCCTGTATGTGATGGCATCATTGAGAGAGCCTGCTGCACAAAGCTAAAGCAATATAATTTCATTTCCAATTTTCAACCTTGCCTTTATCTACTGAACCAATGTTGGGCCAACCTATCTTTGGCCCCACCAATAGTGGGACAACAGACAAAATGATGACAGGCTAACCACTGATGCCAATATGGACTTATTGGGCCAACAAAGCAGTGCTATCTGGGCAGCGAAGCCAAATGAAAAAAAAAACATCTTAAAAGTTGAGCAATGTGTGAAGGACATATAAGAGTGAATGTTATTTAACTTCCTTCTGCTTAATCAGCAAGATGAGCTTTTTCTTATAGAGCCCCAAAGTTATGGAATAGTCTTCCTATTAATGTTCGGGACTCAGACACAGTCTCAGTGTTTAAGTCTAGGCTAAAAACCTATTCATTGCAGCATTTTTGTAAATAGATGAGCCTTAGGTAAAGGAGCAGATCTGGGGGACTCATGGACGTAGAGTATCTGGTGAACTGGTATGTTTAGATGCTGTCCTCCCCACTCTCATTGTTCACTCAGATTTGTTGACGGTGAGGTGATTGGTTGCTTTACATCTCAGTTCCCCCTCATGTCTGTGTTTCCTTCTGGCTCCTCCCTTTTAGTGATGATGTCATAGTTAGTCCTGCCGAAGTCCCTGCCTGCACTTTGCACTAATATACATTCACCTTATACATTATGTGACTGTGACCAGACCTAACTGCCATCTCTCCTCTTCTGCTCTCCCCCTCGCCCTCTCTCTCTCTTTCTCTGTCACACTACACACGTCTCTCCTGAGCTGCCAGTGATCCAGACCCCCTCTGTCCTCTGGACCTGTCTGACTCGTCCTGGTGTCCCTCTTCTGGTTGGAGATCTGGTCACATGGAGTCCCGTGTGGTCTGTCTGGGACGCGTGTGGTGACTGGGGACGGTTCCACTTCACCATGAAGACGCTCCTGTCCTCAGCTGATACAGTCAGCTGTTCTCTGAGGACTCATGACTGCAGTCTCTCGATAGTTCAGGACTGGAGTTTCCTACAGTCTACCTGAACCTCCAATAACTAACTGGACTCCATAGGAACTTAAACACGTCTCCTGTTATACTGAACTTCCAGCCTCCTAACACACAGTATGAGGTCAGATCAATCCCTGCTCTCTCCGTTATCACCCAGATGAGGATGGGGTCCCTGCTGAGTCCGGTTTCTCTCAAGGTTTCTTCCTATTACCATCTCAGGGAGTTTTACCCTCAGCACCGTCGCCCTCGGCTCGTTCATCAGGGACCATCGGATCGTTCAGATTCACACACACTCACATCTCATACACACTTCAATAATTTTCTTTTGATTGTGTAAAGCTGCTTTGGGACAATGACAATTGTTAAAAGCTCTATACAAATAAAATTTAATGAAATTGAATTTACAATTAATATTTTCACTTTGAAATATTGCTCTGAAATAACGCTGAAATAACAGCGCTGAAGTGGTAGAAGTGAATTTTAACACGCTGGAGTCGTTTTAAGACAAAACTTCATCTTTATCTGATCGACTTTTTCCATTTCTCATCTGTGATTCTCTCTCCGATTACCGAACAGCGAGTGTATTTGTCTGAGCACCAAAGAAGAACAACTTAGTGTAAACAAGGCGTCAGATACTCGACCTTACAGAATGTGATTTCTGTGTATTAATGAGTGAGACAGAGAGACACACAGACATGTACGTGGACTTCAACCTCAAATAATAATAATAATAATAATAATAATAATAATAATAATATCACTGATTACATTAAAGTGATGTGCACTAACACTAGTTTTTTATTATTTTCTTTTCTGCTTATTTTGCAGCTTATTTATTTCCTAAGCTAAACTAGAGCTTTTTACCCGGCACTCAGTTCTCCACTGCAGAATATATCATCAGGTATATAATACGAGACAGGTGATTAGTCATATATCACAGCTTCTGTGTGTGTGTGTGTGTGTGTGTGTGTGTGTGTGTGTGTGTGTGTGTGTGTGTTACCTCACTAGTGAGATCATTATTTTTAATATTTTCTCATATTATGATATTATTGATGAAATAAATGATGAAATTGTCAAAATGAGCACAGTTTCATTAGTTAGGCCCAAGAGTGCATAAAAATTTGCAGCACACACACACACACACACAAACACACACTCACAGATACACACACACACACACACACAAACACACACTCACAGATACACACACACACACACACACACACACACACACACTTTTCATTGGAACTTCATTTGCATGTTTGAGCACAAGACTCTTTTTTTTCCTTTTATACATTTGCTATTCAAATATAACACAACACACACACACACACACACACACACACACACACACACACACACACACACACACACACACACATTCCCCTGTCTGCCGTATTTGAATATGAAAATGAAGCCTAATTAAGCAACTGAAGAGAAAGTGCTCACAGTAACAGCAAAGACAGTTTGATAATCCCATAATCCTCAGGGTAAAATTTCCCAAAATTCACCAAATCTGTTTAATTGCCAAGAGTTTGACTTTTTACGGCACTTGGGCTTGAGCTGTATCTTTAATCCCTGAGCTTTGCCTCCACTGCTCAGTGCAGTTCATCTCCAGCTCTCCCAGTGAGACGCAGAACGCCGCTGCTCAGATATTTACACTGAACCCCAGGTACACGCATGTGTACTGTACGAACAAGTGCTCAGTGTCTATCCAGACCAGTGCTAGGAAACCAGTACAGGATTTAAACACACAAATTCAAGGGGCAGAAAACCAGTACATAAATGTGGAAGCTAGTAGGCACACACACACACACACACACACACACACACACACACACACACACACACACACACACACACACACTTTGTTTGACAAAGGATCAGTTTTATATCAGAAATCGGATGTGTTCCTCGCACTAAAAATAGCAAACAACAGCAAATCAAAATCCATTAAATATCTTCAGCAGCCAGTCCACAGGGAACAAACCTGTTATAAGTGATATATAGTGTTTATATAACACCCGTATAGTGTCGCTCAAAACCAACACATCTGCCATTATTCCCTGTGTGTTATTCATGTTATTTGACTCACAAACTGAGTATCTTGTTTTCGAGACCTGTACAGAACCTCTGATGTCATTGCAGAATGATTCACACACACACAAGTGATAATGAAATAACTCCTTAAATAATTACTTAAATATCTTTTGATTGTGTAAAGCTGCTTTTGCGACAATGACAGTTGTTAAAAGTGCTATACAAATTGAATTGAATTGAATATATAACTTTAATATAAAACTATGTGTAATTGCAGAACAGGCTGTAAAACATCGTTCATCTCGACCCTACATAAAATCATCAGCACCCCTGTATACCCTGTCTTTATGTCAAGTACAGTATGTTATGTGTTTAGAGCTGAAGAATCCAATCACCTCATTATTAGTAATATTACTATTTATAACTTTTGCATTAATAAAATGTGCACAAAACATAATAAAACAGTGAGATAAAAATCTGAAATGTGAAGTGGAGATTGTCATTGGTATGAGGAAACACGACTGATTGGAAATGCTGCTTACATAACATAGTTATATAATAGAGATGTAAATAGGTGTTTACTCCTGTTACTCATGTGTGGAGTATTTCACACAAAAGAAGGCAAGTCTCGTGTGTGTGCATGTGTGTGTGTGTGTGTGTGTGTGTGTGTGTGTGTGTGTGTGAGAGAGAGAGAGAGAGAGAGACAGAGATGTGTTAAGATTGATTTACTTCACTACAGATGTTAAGGCTTTGGGTTTTTTCAGTTTTTGCATTAAAATGTGATTTGTTTCTGGTAAAAAAAAATCTCTTTGGATCCTGGAGAATCTACACACACCAAATGACATTATCATGTAGAAGGAAACTCTGAAAAGCTTCAAAGTAAATTCTCACATCATTTATGCTTGTGTTACTACAAGGAGATCAGATGTCTAAATGTGTGATATATTATTAACTGATGCTTTTTTATTAAATAAAGTGTGTAAAAACAATGCAACAGGAATGTTAACATAGAATTTACATTTAAAGCTAACTAAACTGAAAATAAATCATTTCTAATCCCTGATTATACCCTGATTTTATACACATTAATAAAAACCAACTGTAAAATGTAGTTAAACGACAACAATACTACTACTACTAATAATAATCCTGTACAATTCTAAAAGCATCCTATTGAGCTGCATGTGTTCAGCCGCTGCAGTTTCCTCTCAGACCAGCAGGTGGAGCAGCTGAGGTCATTTTGATCGAAAGTATGTTTTTGGCGACTTGCATTAAATCTCATTGTGCGTTTTTATATTATTATTGATTGATGTTCATATCTTAAGTTCCAAATGAATTTCTGTTTTTTAAATGTTTTTAACTCTTAAATGTTACTGCGGTGTGTCACTGAGTTTAAAATAGAATTTTCTGATAAACAGTGAAATAAAGCAGCAGCAGAGGTGCCGAGCTCACACCCAGGGATTTACACACTGATTTACACAGTGAGATCATCAAGTTAAACTTTACCCTGTGTTTGTTCATTTCATAGTTTCAGTCCTAAACTGTGACACAAACAGTCTCCTGCTGCTGTAGATGAAATCCCGCCCACTTCACAAGAGCCCCGCCCACCACAGTGACGTCTATTTGCGTTCTGTCACTGATTTGCATAAACACGCTGGGATTTTCCCTCCTTTTCCCCTTTACCTTAACTTCATTCTTCTCAGGAAGGAGCACTGAATTCTTTTCTGACACACCCCTTACCTCCACACACATACACACACACACACACACACACACACACACACACCATACAGTTCTTGAACAATAGGTTACAGATTATGACCGCACACTGACACACTCTGGAACTCAAACTCTGTTTCTTTTTCTTACTACACACTTTACACACTTCACACACATTATACACTTTACACACTTTACAGACTTCACACACATTATACACATTACACACTTTACACATATTACAGACTTTACACACATTACACACTTTACATATAATACACACTTTACAGACTTCACACACACATTACACACATTACCCACTTACCAGACTTCACACACATTACGCACATTGCACACTTTACACACTTTGCACACGTTACAGACTTTACACACATTACACACTTCACATACATTATACACATTACACCCTTTAAATACATTACACATTTTACAGACTTCACACACTTTACACACATTACCCACTTTACAGACTTTACACACAACACACACAACAGACGATCTAGATGACGATCCAGGCGCAGACGATCTAGATGAAGTGACTAAGAGCATGGGCACTGTTTTTACCCATACATTAGATACTGTTGCTCCCATCAGATTTAAAAAAAGTCAGAGATAAAACACTTGCACCATGGTACAATAATCATACTCGCGCCCTAAGGAGAGCAACCCGTAACCTCGAAAGGAAAATGGAGAAAAACATAATTAGAAGTTTTTAGAATTGCGTAGCTATAGACGGGCTCTAAAAGCGGCTAGGGCGCATTTAAGCCAACTGATAGCAAGAAACCAAAACAATCCCAGATTCTTATTTAGTACAGTGACTCGCCTAACAAAACCCAGGATATCTGCAGAGAGTGTCCCATCACAGTTTAGAAGTGAAGACTTTATGGACTTCTTCAATGAAAAAATCGATAGTATCAGGAAGAAAAAATAATGGAAGTTCAACCTCTAACAGCATCTCATGATCCAGTCCAGTCTAAAGCTTCACAAGTAGATTTTCAGTGCTTTACAGGTATAGGACAGGAAGAGCTGTATAAACTCATCACCTCAACTAAATCAACATGTTTGTTAGATCCAATCCCAACCAGTTTTCTAAAAGAAGTGATACATACGGCTGGAGAGCCGCTTCTAAACATTATGAACTCTTCATTATATCTAGGTCATGTCCCTTAATCTTTCAAGTCGGCAGTTATTAAGCCTCTTCTTAAAAAGTCTAATTTAGACCCGAATGAAATAACAAATTTCAGACCGATTTCAAACTTTCCGTTTATATCAAAAATATTAGAAAAGGTAGTATCAGCTCAAATATGCACATTCTTGCAGGAAAACAATATCCTCAAAGAACTTCAGTCAGGTTTCAGGCCCCATTATAGTACAGAAACTGCACTAGAGTTACGAACTAACCGGAGATTGACCAGAAGACTAGCAGTTAGCCCTGTAGCGTGGATGGTAAACCCAAACGTGGAAGTAGCGCGAGCAGGCAGGATAACCACGCTGGTTATTATTAGAAGTGGAGTGAAGTAGTGAAGGGTTTGAGTTGAGATGTATGGAATACCGGATGGATCTGGAGCGCTGCAGGCAGCTGGAGCTGGTAGGTGACAGGGTTAATCCAGAGGTTGACGCCGATGAATGGTCAGATGAATCTTGGTGATAACTTTCGTGATTCTGTCTGCAGGTGTAGGTTTTTTGTTGATAGCCATACCTTGTCACCTACTTGGTACGTCCCGGTGGGTGTCGACGGCGATGTTGGTTGGTCCGCTCCGTCTGACAGTGTGTGGGTGGTAGCCGGAGGACAGACTGCAGGTGGAATTGATCAGACGGCAGAAGGCCTTCCAGAACCGGGGCGTGAACTGGGGCCCCTTGTCCGAGACGATGTCCTTTGGGAACCCATGCAGGCGGACTACGTGCTCTAATATCAGCTCGGCCACCCTTTAACTGACGGGAGACCGGAGGGCCACCAGGTGAACAGCTTTGGAGAACCGGTCGACGATAGTGAGGATGGTGTCTTTTCCTTCGGAAACCGGCAGGCCCATGATGAAGACGACGGCAATGTGTTCTAGGGCCAGCGGGGAACCGGGAGTGGTTGAAGTTCACCTGGCGATGGCTGGTTGCTGTCCTTGGACCTGGCACACACTGGGCACGCCTGAACGAACTCGTCCACATCCTTCCTCATATTGTGCCACCAGAAAGCGCGTTGAATGAAGAGTAGGGTGCGCCTTCTGACACTTCCGGGGTGTCCAAAAAGTGGGGAGGAGTGTCCCCACTGGAGTACGTCGGTCCTGATGGCGTCGGGTACATAGAGTCGGCCAGGCGGCACACCTGCCGGTTCGGTCTCCGCAGCCTGTGCCTGGCGAACCCTAATTTCCAAGTTCCAATTGCTTGGTGCGAGGATCTTGGTGGGTGGTAGGACAGGCGCGGGGTCCGCCTGGGGGACGTCTTCCTTGTGTTGTCGTGAGAGGGCGTCGGTCTTGGTGTTCTTGGACCCCGGGCGGTATGACAGGTGGAAGTTATAATTTTCAAAAAACAATGCCCACCGTGCCTGTCTGGGGTTGAGTTGTTTCAGGGTGCGGATAGTGATGAGGTTCTGATGGTCGGTCCAGACGATGAACAGCTCTCTGGCGCCCTGGAGCCAGTGTCACCATTCTTCCATGGCCCACTTTATGGCTAGCAGCTCGCGGCCCCCTACTCCGTATCGCTGCTGAGTGGAGTCAAATTTCTTGTAGAAAAAACTGCAGGGGTGCAGTTTTTGGTCTGGAACTCGCTGGGAGAGAACAGCCCCAGCGCCCACATCTGAAGCGTCCACCTCCACAACGAATGGTTTGTCAGCATCCGGGTGAAGGAGGATGGGGGCAGTGGCGGTTGAGGTTGAAGAGGTCAGATGATGGACGAGTCAGAGCAGTTAATGGCACTGCAACTGTACTGTAGTCCCTGATAAAGCGACGATAGGAGTTGGCAAACCCGAGAAATCGCTGGAGTTGTTTGAGAGTCCTGGGTAGGGGCAAGTGACTCACAACTTTCAGTTTCTGTGGGTCCATGGCCACACCCTGGGACGAGATGACAAAACCCAGGAACGTGGTGGAGCGCTCGTGAAAAGCGCACTTCTCCAACTTACAGTACAGCTGGTGGGCGAGCAATCTCTTTTTGACCACTCTGACGTGCTGAATGTGTTTGTTGATGGTTCGGGAGTAGATGAGGATGTCGTCTAGGTAGACAAACACCCAACAGCCTAACATTTCTCTGAGAACGTCATTGATAAATTGTTGAACCACGATGGGTGTGTTGCAGAGGCCAAAGGGGATGACCAGACTTTCGTAGTGTCCTATGGGGGTGATGAAGACCATCTTCCACTCATTGCCCTCTCTGATACGCACCAAGTTGTAGGCGCTCCGGAGGTCCAACTTAGTAAAAATGGTGACACCAGAGAGGGCGTCCAATGCAGAGTTGGTAAGAGGCAACGGGTGTCGGTTCTTTATTGTGATGTTGTTGAGACCCCGGTAATCGACATAGGGCCGTAGACTACCATCGCGATTCGCGTTTCTTCACAAAGAAGAACCCCGCGCAGCAGGTGAGGAGGAGGGCCGGATGGTACCATGGCAAAGTCCGTTGGAAACATACTTCTCCATCGCCTGCATCTCGTGGTTGGATAGTGAATAGAGGTGGCCGCGGGGTTGGGTGGAGCCTGGCTGAAGGTCGATCGCCAGGTCGTAGTGGCGATGTGGAGGTAGGTGGGTGGCGCGTCTTTTGCAGAAGACTTCAGCCAAGTCCCGGTAGTCCACTGGGATGTTGTCTGTGTCGACAACGGGGACCCCGGACTCCCTAGAGCACGTCCCAGCCCCGGCCCATAGGCAGAGTTCGTTGCAGGTCAGTCCCCACTGTAGAATCCGGCTTTGGGTCCAGGAGATGAGTGGGTCGTGACGTAGTAGCCATGGGTGTCCAAGGATGATAGGTGGTGACGGAATAGAGGTGATGTAGAACTGAATCTGCTCCTGATGCTGGTTAATGACGAAGGTGATAGGCTGGGTTCGGAGGGTGATGGGACTGGAGGAGAGGGGCCGACCATCAACTGATGTAATAGTTACAGGCTGGAATAACGCCTCGGTCTTTATCCCCAGTCTTTTGGCGTAAGAAGAGTCAATGACGTTACCCGCGGCACCGGAGTCGATGAACGCGGTACTTCCGACTCGTTTGTGGCCAAACTGGAGATGTACTTTTACCGTGAGAAGGGAATCATCGGTCAGGGTGGTGAAGAGGGAGATGGAACCCGGTGAGCCACTCTCATTTCTCACCCGGTCTGCGCGTTTCCCGGTCGCAGCGGACAGATGGCTTGGTGGTGTGCTGCAGATCCACAATAAGCGCAGAGCCCCTCTCTAAATCGGCGTTCCCGTTCTGCAGCAGTTAAGGAGGCGCGTCCTAATTGCATGGGTTCCCCGGCTCCTGTGTCAACCACGGCGGGAGGTGGAGAACCAACGGTTCCGGTAGGTGCAGCAGTGAATGAAGAGCGGGCGTCTGAGACTGGAGCATGGGAGAAGGAAGGGTTCGAGTTGGGTTAAGCCCTCCAAGGTCGCTGGGAGCTCTCGTCTGGCGAGCTCGTCCTTTATGCCCGAAGCCAGTCCCTCGTAGTAAGTCGTCCGGAGGGGACCAAGGCTGCATCTAAATACTAGTCTTACTTGATCTTAGTGCTGCATTCGACACTATAGATCATAACATTTTCATAGATCGCTTCCAAAATCACATAGGTATTCAGGGACAGGCATTAAAATGGTTTAGATCCTACCTGTCTGATCAATACCATTTTGTAGATTTAAATGGAGAACTGTCTGGCGTAATGCCAGTGAAATATGGGGTTCCACAGGGGTCAGTTTTAGGACCTCTGCTGTTCTCAATATACATGCTGCCCTTGGGTAACATCATTAGAAGACATGGGATTAATTTCCATTGTTATGCTGATGATAGTATAGTTATACATCGCCACAAAACCAGACGAAATACCCAAGTTGTCTAGACTAAATGAGTGTGTTCAAGATATAAAAGATTGGATGACCGATAATTTTCTTTTACTAAATTCAGATAAGATGGAGATATTACTTATTGGCCCAAAAACCAGTACACACCAGCTCTCATAATTCAGCTTGCGTTTAGAAGGATGTACTGTTACCACCAGCTCGACAGTGAAACACCTGGGCGTAATATTAAACAGTAACTTATCCTTTGAAAATCATATTTCCAATATCACAAAAACAGCCTTTTTCCACTGTAGAAATATTGCCAAGCTTTGGAACATTTTATCTGTATCTGATGCAGAAAAGCTGGTTCATGCATTCATGTCCTCCAGACTGGACTACTGTAATGCACTACTGGGTGGCTGTCCTACATTCTCAATAAACAAGCTACAGTTAGTCCAAAATGCAGCCGCCAGGGTTCTCACTAGATCTAGAAAATATGATCATATAACCCCAATATTATCATCCCTGCACTGGCTGCCTGTTCAGTTTAGAATTAATTACATAATAATATTACTTACGTACAAGGCTCTAAACAGTTTAGCTCCCACACACCTAACCTGTCTTCTGATACGCTACAATCCACCACGTTTCTTAAGATCACAAAACTCCGGACTACTGGTAGTTCCCAGAATATTAAAATCTACAAAAGGAGGCGGGGTATTTTCATATTCAGCTCCAAAACATTGGAATAGCCTTCCTGACAGTGTTCGGGCTCAGACACAGTTTCCCAGTTTAAAAGTCGACTCAAGACGCATCTCTTTAATCTGACACACACACGTAACTCATCCCATAACCTCATACTCTAGTACATCTATCTTGAATGGCAGCTACGCTAATTCTCTCCACCTGCTCTTTATTTCTCTACCCACCTGGAGGCATCTCGAGATTGTGCCAGCTTCAGTAGACAGAGGCCGACCCTGCGAAGATCCTGAGGCATCCAGAGAAGAACCTGCTCCAGCTGGATTCTGCTTCATGTTGGTTTGGATCTACACATGCTGCTCCTGAGCTCCCAGTGATCCCGTCCCCCATCTGCGCTCTGGACCTGCTGACTCATCCCTGTGCTGAACTGGACTTCATGTTAACTTAAATAACTTCTGTTATATCGAACTTTCAGCTGCATAACACACATGATGTTATATAATCCCTGCTCTCCGTTATCACCCAGATGAGGATGGGTTCCCTGTTGAGTCTGGTTCCTCTCAAGGTTTCTTCCTATTGTCATCTCAGGGAGTATTTTCTTGCCACTGTCGCTGTCACCCTTGACTTGCTCATCAGAGACAATCTCATTATCTAGACACATTTGTCTCACACATACACACTTCCATAAATTTTCTTTTCATTTTGTGAAGCTGCTTTGAGACAATGACCACTGTTAAAAGCGCTATAGAAATAAAATTTTAATGAATTGAATTAAACAACACACATTACACACTTTACACACAATACACCCTTCAAACACACTTCACAGACTTTACACATATTAAACACACAATACACTTTACACACATTACACATTGTACACTCTACATATTTTACACATTTTAACACATTGTACATGCTGAACATGCTAAACACACATTAAACACACTTTGCACATGCTGTATCTTTGTTCAGTGCTTCACACAATTTACTCATTGTAAATGCTATACACATGTATGGCAACCGGTCAATACGGGGCGCAGGGGCGCCGTCCCCCTGAAGTTAGGCAGAGAAGAATGCTCCTTTAACATGTAATTATTTCACATAATAATTATTTATTTTAATAATGACATGAAGTCATTTAGTCACAATGTTCTGCTGTATTTCTTAATATTATTTATTTGCAATTGAAAAAAAGCCTCAGAGTGGCACAGTGGTAAAAGCGCTCGCCCTATCATCTGGAGATCGCTAGTTCGAATCCCGGGTGGTGCTGTCAGCCGGAGGTCTAGAGAGAGCTGATTGGCCGAGCTCTCTCAGAGGGGAGGGATGAGAGGTACTTAGTGCTCCCACATTAATCACGACTCTACAGCCAGTCAGGGGCGTCTGTGAGCTCGTGCAACGGAGGGAGCGTATAGCGCCATCCTCCGAGTGTGTTACGCCGCCCACAACGGTGCGCGAGCGAGCAGTTCGGCTGGCGTCACGTGGTTCGGAGGAAACCCGGCTGAGTGGTAGTAGTGCACAGCATATTTAAAAGATGAAAACAGTTAGAAGGTTAAATTCCAAAAATAATCTGCTGATCTTTAATGTAATGAGTGATATTATTATTATGTCAGGTTGAAGCCCACGTACATGTCTGTCTGTCTTTCTGTACGGCCGAACTCTCTGTCTACCCAAGTAAAAAAAAAAGTATGCTAATTATACTAAGTATATTAAATCCTAGCATGCCAAAGCATATTAAAGTGAACTTGCTCAAGACTAATGACTAGTATACTTGTAGTTTGTAACAACTAATTAGAACAACTAATTTTGTATTAAGTCCATTTCAGTTGTAATTAAATTGTACAAAAGCACAATTTTAAGTGTATTAAGTATACTTCTGTGTGCTCAAGTGGAACAACTTTAAGTATCCTTGGTAGACTTAAAGTATATGGCTGTGTGTGTACCAGCGTACATACCTGACAGTAACTAATGAAATGTAAGTGTATATGTAGTGTTTTATAAGTACATTACTGCAATTTTTACTGTTACAAATACATGATTAATAGACTCTGAATATGTTCTTATTGCAGCAGTAGCAGGCTGTTATACTTCTGACCAATTCCAAAAACTAAAAAAGTACTGTGTGGTTAATACAAATACACTTGATTATATCATACAGTACACACAGTGTTAGGATAATTTACGGATGCTAGATGCATTTTCTACACTATAGCATGTTTTTGAAACACATTACATCAGTAATTATAAAGTAAATTTTATTCATGAGCTCAACAGATTTAATTTGCACAACAAGGTTACAGTAAAACAATACTATAGTTTATTTGTGTTCAACAAAAACGTCAGATTGTCTTACGAACACACAAACTAAAATTTAAACTGTCATCTGAACAAAGACAGACATTAGTATTAGAATATACAGGTATTAGTTCCTGGTGTGTTGATTCTAGCTGTTACACAGAGACTGAAAACAGGCCGAGAGCTACGGCGCATCATACCAGAAGCAACGTACATGAGATTAGCTGGTGAGACAGTTTTGTGTGATGCTGCGACATAATCTGACTGGACAGACATGCAGACAGACATGCAGACAGACAGACAGACAGACAGACTGGTTTCTGGTCCTCTAGTGCATGAAACATAAAGATATCATTGAAAGAGCGAGTTCTAACCAACATTCTAGTTCTAACCAAAAAACCTTTCTTTTATTTATATATATACATAAATATGTGTGTGTGTGTGTGTGTGTGTGTGTGTATGTGTGTGTGTGTGTGTGTGTGTGTGTGTGTGTGTGTGTGTGTGTGAACTGCCAGAGAATTTTCCATGAAGATAAACTGATACTGCAGGAACAACAGGACTCATTGTTTGCAAGTTCTGTGTAAAGATTACCACACACACACACACACACACACACACACACACACACACACACACACACACATACACACACACACACACACACACACACACACACACACACACACACACGTTGCAGTCTCACCTTCACATCCACACATGGCTGTGTGCTTTCATTCCTGACTCCCTGCAGCTCACACACAAACATGCTCAGACACGTGAACACTCCAGCTGCATTTCCACGTCACGGCCTGAAACCCTAACTTTAAAGGAAATCTCTTTTTTTCTCCTAAACATTTTTCCACAGGATCGTCACACCTGTAGCGGATGAGCTCAGACACGTTGATTTTGCGAGGTGTGTTTCTTTGCTTTGGTAATAATGTAGATAATAAGTTCTGGACGCGTGCGACCTCCAGATTAGAACTGTGCACTAAATCTGCACGACGTCATCACAGCCAATCACAGAGCTGGGAGATCAAAAGAATGGGCGAGGCTCCAGGCTCTTACTGGGATGCAGAGACGCAGAGATGTAATGAACAAGTCGATTCAGGAGTGAGAAAATCATTCATAAATAGTCAATTCCGTCTCTGTTGACCTGTGCCATTTCCATTCTCCTTTTATGGTCACAGCTTCATGTCCTCATTACCCCCACCATGTGTTTCTGTTGCCGTATTCCACCTGTCGCTTGTTTCCCCAACTTTCCATATTTGATCACAACTTCCTGTTCTCACTCTGTTTGCTAATAGGTTCTGTACGTGTTTAAGCCCTTTTCCTTGCGCTGTGGTTGGTTATGTTTCAAAACAATTAACTGCAGATTTCCAGAATTAAGCAATGCCATGTTACAGAACACAGACACATTAGAGCATCACTACCACCTGTGATTTGGAACAGAACCCAAAACACCCTAGTCCGTTCTCGTAGATCCGACCCACAACAGTGTTCTGACTGACCTTCTGCTCAAAAAATATTCTGAAATAGAAAAATTCAAGCTTGGAAATTCAAGGAGTAAAAATCAATACAGGAAAATCAATCGAGCCAGAACGGAAGACAGAACAGAGCTGCAGGAGAAAGAGCGTCACCGTGATGGCGGAGGGCAGCGGCTCGGTCAGCGCGCCTGCGTGTGTTACACTCATTATACACTGTCAGATATTCTGGTCATTTTACTGTGATAAAGGAGTTTACGTTTAGTTGGCCTAGGTAGCCCTTTAGTTCATTTATGGAAGAAATAAGCGTCAGGACTTGTACTTTCTGAAGCAGTGGTCTGCACCTCTGTACAAAATCATCAGGTTTAGAAGAAAATGACTTGAAACTAAATACCGATAGTTGTATGGCAATTTAAGTGCGTACAAATACTGTGTTATTCTTGAGATTATCATGAAAACAGGGACCTTCACTTTTGTCTCAATACTTTTGCCCACCATTGTATTTATTATAACGGTAGATATAATGATGTCGAACTCATGTATGTGTGTATATAACGGCTGGGGACAACTTGATTTAGTCCCTGATCTTTTTCTTTGTGCTTTCAGCACAGGTTGTTGTCCAGCGTATCGCCCGGCCTCACAATGGAGATGAGGATGACGATGCTTCACTGTATATTCAAGTCATGTCATGTGATATTCATGTCGATTTTCTTCTTGGAAAGTAAGTGTAGTAAAAATACAGATTATATATGGGAAGAATGTAGACCTACAGTGGTTTGTTATGGTTAAAATCCTGCATATCCACACAGTATTTGGGAGCAATAGTTAATTCTAGACCTGACCAGATGTGTTAGAGCATTAAAGATTTTCCAAAGCCTTTTTAACTCTGTATGTCAGACACATCCATTCACATACCATCAGCTGATTGTTCAGAGCCTTAAAAACAGAAAAAGTGCTGAATAAGTTAATTGAACATCACATGCAGTGACAATCTAACATCCAGTCAGTATAAGTGCTGGAACAAAGGTACGATGTTTTGGCGTGTGGCCTCTGTACACCACCACGTTGAATTTGAAATGAAACACTCAAGATGCCAGTGAATTAACCAGTCAGGAATTACAGACATATTCATACACGCGTCCATTTTGGAGGTTCATAAATAATGGAAGAAAAAAACCCATAATTAAACGTAGGGAGTGCCTTTAACACTTAAATGAAGATCCTTTGCAGTCAACAACTGCCTGAAGTCTGAACCCCATGAACATGACCAGCGCTGAGTTTTTCCTCTCTCTGGATGCTTTGTTACGCAACATGCTCTGCTAGTCATGCTACACCTGGCCATGCAACTACTTGTCAGCCATTTGTTCCATTAATTATGAGCCTCAACCCAACTTTTGTGAGTTTTACATTTCTAGAGAAACATTTAACCTGACAGTTACTGTAAGATCACAGCTACTGTTCATGCAGCTGCACACAGTCAGAGCTCACTGACCACCTCTGGCCAGTGACCACAAGTGCTTTCAATTTACTGAAATAATCTGATATAATTGACTATAGACTAAAAATCTCCTCTTCCTTTTAAAACACAGTAGTATAAAAAGTTTCAGGCACATTAGTAGTAGATTCTCCATTTATGACTCCATTTATGACCTTTCTGCTATTGTCATTATTCACCAGGAATTAAAAGGATAAGGTTTGGCAGGATGTGTAGGAACATGAAGATCATCAGATAGAACTAATACATGGCACATGCTGTCCTAATACTTTTGCCCACCACTGTGTATCTCTCTCTCTCTCTCTCTCTCATGTGTGTGTGTGTGTGTGTGTGTGTGTGTAACAAACATCAGTCTGGGGCTCATGCTACCTACCCAACTAAACTTTATCTAAGTTCTTTTTTATCACAGTAAAATGACCAGAATATCTGACAGTGTATAATGAGTGTAACACACTGCAGGTGCGCTGACCGAGCCGCTGCCCTCCGCCATCACGGTGACGCTCTTTCTCCTTCTTCAGGTCTGTTCTATCTTCTAGCTAGGCGTCATTTGAAGACGTCTGCTTTCCTGGGTCACGTGACTGACGGATGGATTCCGTCCTGGCTCGATTGCTTTTCCTGTATTCAATTTTATTCCTTGAATTTCCAAGCTTGAATTTTTCTATTTCAGAATATTACATTAAATGTAGATTCAGCTCGAGACTTTGAGATTTCACAGCTTGAAATGGACTATTGAGAATTTCATGACATTCAGAGCAAAAATTTCTAAGATGTTGCTTTTTAAAGTGAAATATTTCATCATAATAAATACAGCAGTATTTACATTTCCAAACTAACGATTCAACAGTGATTACATTTCAAAATATGTTTTTCAAAGGCTGATATAATACAAATAATGATGATGCTAATATGCTTCCGTATGATTACAGCATCATTTCCCATGGCTACGATGCCGATCTCATTTCATCACATGATGTCTTTCAATAACCTTCTTTCAAAATTGCACCCCTGTAGCACTTGACAGAATTATTTTATTACATAAAAGGACACACATGCATATCATATATAATTCATATATAATATCAGTGTGTGTGTGTGTGTGTGTGTGTGTGTGTGTGTGTGTGTGTGTGTGTGTGTTAACCTTCGTAAAGTTTAAGGTGAGGTTGTGGTAACACAGTGGTGTGGTGATGAGGTCACAGTCTCACACTGATCACCTGCTTGGAAGACTGTGCTTATGAACACCTGAGTGTGTTGGACACGGTCTGCTGTAACACACACCTAAAGCACGCACGCACACACACACTTTAATGTGGTTCGGGTGTGTTAGGTAACCGTGAGCTGCAGTAGGTGTGTGTAGTGTTGTTACAGTGACTGAACCTTCCTGCAGGCCCAAAGTTCAACACCTACATGCAAACCTCTATGTGTGTGTGTGTGTGTGTGTGTGTGTGTGTGTTTGCTGTAAACATGTTTACTGTATCTGTTCCTCATGTTGTACGCTCAGCCTAAAACAGATGCAATCTGGGAACCTGCAGTGCTAAGATTAAGATGGTGCCCTACTCTTTCCCCCTGTGCCCTACTCCCTACTCTAACCCCACTTCCTCCCTCTGCTATTTACTCCCTATTCCCTATACCTTATTCCCTTGTCCCTTCAGACTATGAAGTGCATTCTGGGTAATAAAAAGCTCACTTGATATGCTACGCTCAGCGCCTAGATGTGAATGTGAAGGGGCAGAGCTCCCTCGCGAGTGCACCATGTAGTGAAAATTGTGTGATTCTGTGTTTTGTTTCTGTAACAATGAATGATGGGTGCTCAGGTGATTGGGATTTTCTTTACTGACATGAACACAGACTTCTTCACCTTTTCCCAGTTTATGAGAGTCTACTCTGGAGTCAGGGGTGGACTGTTAATCAGCCAAACTGGGCATTTCATTTAGACTTATAAGTTCATTCAAATAAATCAATAAAAAATAATAATTTGGGCAAATACCAGCCCATAAATTAGGGACAGCAGCAGTGGCGGCCGGTCAATAGGGGGCGCAGGGGCGCCGCCCCCCTTAAAGTCAGGCAGAGAAGAATGCTACTTTAACATGTAATTATTTAACATAATAATTACTCATTTTAATAATGAATAATAATAAAATCATTTAGTCACAATATTCCGCTGTATTTCTTAATATAATTTATTTGCAATTAAAAAAAATCGAAACTGTATTACGTTCATTTGTGTTGGTGTACGCGGGCGCCGGACAAACGAGTGTCTATGTAGCACGTAAATCTGTGAAAAGCATGTGACTTGAGGCTGAGCTCTGATTGGATCTTTTCAAATCATCCTTGGGGCGGAGCTCTGTGCGCCCTGAACCCTCCCACTTTTGTTCTTAGCGAATCATATTGTTTTTAAATATTCGGGCTCATGTGATTGGACCATGTGATTCTCAGCGAGTCTTTTCCAGCCCTTCTTATGGCGAGCGGAGCTGCTGACTGGATGTGATGTGAGTCAGGACTTTATTTTATACTAGTAGTGATGATCACCGCATAAACACCTGATAAATGACTATTTACAGGCCAGTATTAAAAGTAAAATTTTCATTTTGTTTGCGCCCCCACCCCCTCCCCCCCCGACCCAATTTTTTTTTCACCAGCCGCCGCTGGACAACAACATATTGGTTAATGTTCTACAATGATCCTCGGCTGGCCCAGTCACATCTCTCACTCCCCTCCAGACCTTCTCCGCTCTCCTCTGTGACTGTTGGTGACACGGGCCGAGGGACAGACTGAGCAGGAGCAGGAGGAGATCGTAGTTGAAGCTGTAACCATGTAGTAGACTTGCAGGGAGATAGTGTGTGTGTGTGTGTGTGTGTGTGTGTGTGTGTGTGTGTGTGTGTGTGTGTGTGTGATTCAATGTCAGCCATAATATATGGTGGCAGAGAAGTGATAAGAAGATCACAGATTCAAAAACATAATAATTGAATTTGTTTTTTGTTCACCTGATGCTGGAGGTCCCTCAGTCAGTCAGAGGTAAGCAGTGCAACATAGCGAACTGTATGTGCCATTATTTCTGTAGCTAGCATACTTCCCTACTGCGCCATAACTTCCTCTGAATAACATTAACAAGCGTTATTTTGTCAGTGTCACGCTGGCTAAGCCCAAGTTTTTAAGGTCACGGACGGTCGTTTAAGCATTTTACTGCATATTGTACTGTGTATGACTGTGTAAGTGACAAATAAAATTTGAATTTGATTTGATTTGAATTTGATCTACAGCTGCTGCCGTCCAGTAGCACATCCAAACATTTAGTCTTCTCTGAACATTTATATAAAATAATAAGGTGTTAACTCTGTGAACTCTACACAAAATTCATCAATATTTGTATCACATGAATAATATGGAACTTTAGCACTGATCTACTTATTTACTTACATTTTCTTTGACAGCTAATAGCACTTTAATTAAATACAGAGACTTCGTCCTCCAGAGCCAGCGCTGATCACCAGCAAGTCAGTCAAGAACCAGTGAGTACTCCGGCCCACTCACACCAGTCCACACACGCCGGCCCACACACACCGGCCCACACACCCCGGCCCACTCACACCGGCCCACTCACCCCGGTCCACTCACACCGGCCCACTCACACCGGCCCACTCACACCGGCCCACACACACCGGCCCACACACACCGGCCCACTCACACCGGCCCACTCACTCCGGTCCACTCACTCCGGTCCACTCACACCGGTCCACTCACACCGGCCCACACACACCGGCCCACTCACACCGGCCCACACACACCGGCCCACACACACCGGCCCACACACACCGGCCCACACACACCGGCCCACTCACACCGGCCCACTCACACCGGCCTACTCACCCCGGCCCACTCACACTGGCCCACACACACCGGCCCACACACACCGGCCCACACACACCGGCCCACTCACACCGGCCTACTCACCCCGGCCTACTCACACTGGCCCACACACACCGGCCCACACACACCGGCCCACACACACCGGCCCACTCACACCGGCCCACTCACACCGGCCCACTCACACCGGTCCACTCACACTGGCCCACACCCACCCTGGCCCACTCACACTGACCCACTCACCCTGGTCCACTCATACTGGCCCACTCACACTGGCCCACTCACACTGGCCCACTCACACCGGTCCACTCACACCGGCCCACACACACCGGCCCACTCACACTGGCCCACTCACCCCGGTCCACTCACACTGGCCCACACACACCGGCCCACACACACCGGCCCACACACACCGGCCCACTCACACCGGCCCACTCACACCGGCCCACTCACACCGGTCCACTCACACCGGCCCACACACACCGGCCCACTCACACCGGCCCACTCACACCGGCC
>JAAGKR010009934.1:4920-17420 GCA_011419295.1 Clarias macrocephalus
TCAGCGTGAGAAGAGTTTCAGAAATTCACTAATAAATGATGCGTGCGTTAGTGCGCCGCTAATGTATCGTACACACACACACACACACACACACACACCCTTCTTTCTTTTAGTTATATTAACAGAATTGTATTAATTGTCAGCATTTTAACACTCCTGCAGTAATCCAGCTCAAATTCTACACTTCAGACCATGCTAGTCCCACACACACACACACAGAGGGATAAAGTCCACTGTGATAGGTGTTAACCTCAATTCATCATCTTTATCCCTTATTTAATACGTGTTAACTTTATTACTGCAGTCGCTCTCAACCTCACGTTATTTATCGCTCTTTCATCCGGTTTATGATCGGTGCATTTTAATGAAAATACAAATGTGCATAGGTGTGTGTGTGTGTGTGTGTGTGTGTGTGTGTGTGTGTGTCCTGTCTAACTGCCAGGTATAATTACTACTGCTGCTGCATCTGCTGACGTTTGGTTAGATGGATGAAAAGAGGAGGAAATAAAGAAAGACGAGAGAGAGAGAGAGAGACAAGAGTGAAAGACTGGAAGTGAGACTGGAAGCGTTAAATGGAGAGTGACTAAAAGAGTGAGATGGACGAAAGATGGTTGGAGTAAACAAGTGAGAGAAAAAGCATGAGATTTAGCATGAGACTAAATCAAACACACAAACACAGAACTCCTGAAGTCCAGTTTAATCTAAACTCTCGCCTCATCCCGTTCGTTATAGGAGCACCCCATATTCTAACGCTTATCGTTATGCAAATGAGTTCACTGCAATCAGCCAATCACACAAGGGCTTCATAAAGCAAGAATTCTTAATTCACCACAACCAGATCAGATTCCAGTAGATTTCCATTAGGGATTTTATGAGTACTCTTAAATATCCCGAAACCCAGTAGGTCTTTCGTTATACTTGGAACAGAACCATCAGCCATCAGGAACCATTACACAGCACCAGAACCACATCAGAACCCATTACGATCCACTGATATTTGTGTTTTGTGTGTTCAGGATTTAAGCAAACCTATTTTGTTAGGGTTTTCACCAATAAAACAATTTGTTCTGAATAATGAAAGTGAGCTGTTTTTTTTTTTTTTTGCACATTATCAACTCCTCCCCCTGCTCATTAAGCCCCTCCCCTACACATGCAGCATAATGGCGGTTCAGTATCTTCTGCCCAACTCGTATGAAATGACCTTGTGTTTCATTCACACACATACTGTACACACACACGCACACACGTCCTCAGTACCTACTCCAAAGTTACACAAACCTTTATTCATGTTGTTTTTATTGTTGTTTTTTAAGAACTGCCCTTTAGGGAGATTTTTTTCTGATCTCTTCCTCACATCATTCCGGCTGTTTAACACGCGTCCTGCTGAGAGCATCTTCTGTTCACCACAATGATCCGTCTGTCTCTTTCCATGTCTCTCTCTCTCACTGCTTGCCTCTTTCTGTCTGTTCCTCCATGTCTCTCCGACACACACACACACACACACACACACACACACACATTAACAGTAAATGTAGAAATGGTGTCTTTTTCATTATGCTGTATTGCTTCGTAAAAGATGAAATGGTAAAGATGAAATGGAACTGTTCCTTTTTTTCCCAAGGAAATACATGCAGTAGCCTCAGAGGCATGATGGGACTTTGTGCCTGGGTGTGTAAAGACCTAACCTGGAAAACTAACCTGGTGGTCCCTGGGGAATGGAAAGTTCCGGTGATGCAGTTTCTGTTTTTATTGTTTTCCTCAGGTTGTTTGTTTGTCTCAGCATTTAAATTATACAGTTTCCAACAATTTTTAACCCTTTTTTTAACAATAAAATTTTATTTTGTTACATTTTTCACTTTCCCCTCCTTTTTTTTTCAAAGAACTCATTTGTCTTTTGATCTTAAAACAGCAATGCAGCAGGAATCCATCCATGTCGGATCCATTCGGAATAATCTTCAACCAAGGGTACATTAAACACTTAACATGATCCATCAGAGCTTCAACTGGATCACCGCCCGGCCCCACAGAACTCGATCAGGCGACTGAATGTTTACAGTCAGTATTTTGTTTTATCTTAGATAATGTAGTTCCACGAAAATCTCACTCCCTGGTGTAATGATCACACATGCACCCTAAAACTCACCGCTCGAAAGTTGGAACATAACCGGCATCAAACTAAATTGGTAGCATTTCAAACAGCATGGAAGAAGTGTACCTTGACCTATAGAAAAGCTGTTAGTGCTGCTCGGTTAACGTATCTCTCCAGTCTTATGGAGGATAACAAAAAGAATCGTAGATTCCTAATTTAATACTGGAGCAAAATTAAGCAGGAATAAGATCACTACAGAAATCTCCATAACAACAACATGCAGTAATGAGGACTTCATGAACTTTTATTTCAGTGACAAAATTGAAAATATCAGGCAAAATATTCAGATTTGAAATTTAAAACCTATAAAGTATATCAGATCAGAATGTAAAATAGTTTACTCCCCTTCAAGACACTGAATTATTTTCAATAATTTCTTCTATATAAAGTCATCGACTTGTGTACTATTTCCTGTACCTACAGCATGTGTTTTTCCAAACAAATAATACTAGAAATAACTGAACCCCTTTTAAAACGAGTTAACTGTTAAATGGGTCGCTTCCCAAATATTTAAAATGAGAGGTTATTAAACCCCGATTTAAGAAACCTGTATCATTGATAGACTTAAACCTCATCACAGCACAGAGACAGCACTGGTTAAAGTGGTAAATGACCTCTGATCAGGGTTTTGTCTCTTTGCTTGTGTCACTCGACCTCAGAGCAACTTTTGAAACCATTGATCATAGGATTCTCCTTCACACATTCCGAAATATTGAGTTTACAACCTGCTCAGATCTTATTTGACTGATTGTTATCAGTTTGTAAATGGTGACTTTGCATACAAACACAGAGAACCAGCAGCATGGGGCTACACACCAGTCTATGACGTGATTACAGAAGTTTATAATGCTTGTTGATGTAGTGCGCGCACAAACACACACACACACACACACACACACACACACACACACTTCAGTCTTTTTACAAACTGTACAAATCCAGATTTCAGACCAGAAATGTGTGTGTGTGTGTGTGTGTGTGTGTGTGTGTGTGTGTGTGTGTGTGTGTGTGTGTGTGTCTATGTTTTGGTCACACATTTGGCCCAAAGTTATCATTAGGGTCCATATTTCCCCAACTACACTCTGAACAACATGATGCGCTCACTGTGACATTTGTGTGTGTGTGTGTGTGTGTGTGTGTGTGTGTGTGTGTGTGTGTGTGTGTGTGTGTGTGTGTGTGTGTGTGTGTGTGTGGTTAGAATTCAGTTTCCATGCCTCCCCTCATCTGCACTCATCCGTGAAGCGTGAGAGAGAGAAAGGAAGTCGTCTCACTCTCACTCCTCCAGCTTCAGACAACACAAAGGATCTGAGGAGAGAGAAAAGACCACACACACACACACACACACACACACACACACACACACACACACACCTACATGCGCACACACACAATATGGAGAGGTGAAGTGTGTACATAAAAGTATATAATATATTCATCTGCAAAGGGTAAACATAAACACAAACACCACACATTAAGCTTGGTAGATATTGTGGGACAGCTATTGCAGAGAACGAGACGGAGAGTGAGACAGAGACAGAGACAGAGACCATTCACAATAGTTATATTAAATTTTGTTTGGTGCACACAACAAATATAAACAGGAACCATTTAAATATATCTTGTGTGTGTGTGTGTGTGTGTGTGTGTGTGCGCGTTCGTGTGTGTCTACTGAGGATTCGAACTGGATTTTAATTAAGAGTTATTAGAGTAGATAATTCTCATTAGAGCGTAATCCCCGATGGACTCTCTCTCCCTCTCGCTCTCTCTCCCTCTCGCTCTCTCTCCCTCTCGCTCTCTCTCTCCCTCTCGCTCTCTCTCTCTCTCTCTCTTTTGTTCTCTCTCACTCTCTCTCTCTCTGTAGAGGACTGGAGCTGTGGGGGAACGAGTGTGTGTGATGAAGCGGATTTACTGTTACCACACTGATGCTCATTATTCTCCTCTAACAGAGCATCCTCAAGTGTTTTATTCCCCTTTCACCACAACAAGTTATCAACAGTTACAATGTTTAATTTATTGAAAATGCCATACTTTGGGAGGGAGAAACCATTTATATGTGTTGCATGGTCACTGAATCAAAATCCCATATCTTGGGATCAGAGAGAACAAAAAAGGAACAGAGAGATGGATGATAATGAACAGAAGAAGAGACAAAAAAATTACAAGCTCTGTAAAGCAAGAAAAGCACATTGGTGATATTGTGGAACTTTGTGCATTTCTTTTAAAGTTATTTGCTTAATAATTATGAAAATATTATAATGGACTCCTTCATTTCACAGAGTGAAATGAGTTCACAGAGGTCTCTTACACACTCAATACACACTACAGTGTACAGTGAAATGCTTATTACAAATGCCCATGCCATATAGATATATATATATAGAATTTATTAATTAAACATATACAGTACAGACCAAAAGTTTGGACACCCCTTCTCACTAGCGAGTTTTCTTTCTTGTGTTCTTTCTTGTGTTCTTTAGCCCAAACGCGCCTGATTCACACAGTCTCCTCTTAACAGTTGTTCTAGAGACGTGTCTGCTGCTAGAACTCTGTGTGCCATTGACCTGCTCTCTGATCTGAGCTGCTGTTAACCTGCGATTTCTGAGGCTGGTGACTCGGATGAACTTATCCTCCGCAGCAGAGGCGACTCTCGGTCTTCCTTTCCTGGGCCGGTCCGCATGTCAGCCAGTTTCTTTGTAGCGCTTGATGCTTTTTGTGACTGCACTTGGGGACACTTTCAAAGTTTTCCCAATTTTTCGAGCTGACTGACCTTCATTTCTTAAAGTAATGATGGCCACTCGTTTTTCTTCACTTAGCTGCTTTTTTCTTGCCATTATACAAATTCAAACTCTTTGAATGAGAAGGTGTGTCCAAACTTTTGCTCTGTACTGTATCTCATCATTAGCAGTGATCAGGCCAAGCACAACTGTGTCATTAGTAAACATGATGATGGAGGTAGAGTCGGAAGTGGCTATGCAGTCCCCAGTACAGAAGGGGTCTCAGGACACAACCCTGGGGCACACCAGTGCTGAGGGTGAGGGAGGGTGAGACATGTTTCCTATCTGTACTATTCATGATCTACAAGTCAGAAAAATGTAGATGTATTGACAGAGAGATGCGCTCAGTCCCAGGTCCTCTAAATTGGTGGTGAGTGTAGTGGGAAATCAAATAACATGAACACCTGATTCGGGCTATGTGCAGGAGGTGTGTGATGGCATCATCAGTAGAACGACTAGCCTTTAAAGCTGCTACTGTTCATTACTGACTGTTCATGGAAAAGGTTGATTATCTGTGTGATAAATGCTAACTTGTTCTCTAAGGGTCAAACCTAAGATGCAGTTCACTATCTGCAAAGCCTTCCTCATGCCATGCTACAAGATGATGCAAACATTTCAACAAATACATACCCCTAGGTATGCTGCTCTGTCACGATCCTTTTCAAACTTAAAGTGAAGGTTTATTTGTTTTATTTTTACTTTACAGCAGTGATTCTGTTAGTCTGCGCTTATTCGAGTGTCAATAGAGAGTGTGTGTGCGTGTGTGTGTGAAACTTAAATAAGAGAGGAGAAAGAGTTACCCCTTTCTCTTACTTTAGCTTCACACACACACACACACATACACAGCACTTGCACCTTCACACACACACACGCACACGCACAAACGGAAACACTGTCAGGATTTATTTTTACTTTTTTAAAAGATAAAGTGCAGGTTAATTTTTTATTTTTACTTTATATTTTGTATTAATTGTATTTGTATGTATTTATTTTTGGGAGCTGTGGAACGAATAATTTGAGTTTCCATTATTTCTTAAGGGAAAATTCCATTGGTTTACGAGTGTTTTGATATACGAGCCCACTTCCAGAACGAGTTATGTTTGTAATCCAAGTTTCCACTGTATAGTCCAGCAGACTCAAAAAAACGGAGCCACAGGATTCAAATCAAATTATTCACAGAAGCTCAGTCAGAAAAGCTTGTATATGAAGTTTTTTTGGGGTGCTTGATTTTTAAAAACCTGCAAATTGACAAAAGACATTGACAAGATCATGAGGCAAACTAGTCCAAATCCCAACCGCTGTGGAGAAGACATTTATCAGATTGATGGCTCCTGGCCCTTGGAATAGACTCAGCATACTATGATGTTGAACCACTCCTTCTAGTAGTTTGACATGAGGAATATATGGTGGTAGGAGCAATGCCTTTACATTTAATCAGCAGTTAAATGTCAATTTGACAGTGGTTGGTAACCTGAAGACTAACAAAGGCTCCAAACAGATGATAGAACTCCCTCAAGAACTGAGATGCAAGTTAAGGGCCCATGTCTGAGACATGGGTAAAACACAGCAAATGTCGGTGGTGTTTAAAGGCAATTTTTACCAAGGCCAACTTGGAGATACAATCAATAATGGTCATTACAGCAGTTTTGCCTACAGAGGCTGATAGACTGATGACAAAATCCAGTGAGATATGAGACCAGGGCTCTTTAGGAATGGGCAGTGGGTGCAGGAGGCTAGCCATGGCATGATGACATGTGGTGCACACACTGGACTCGGTGACAAACTCTTGGACACTGGCAGCCAGGATTGATCACCAAAAGTTGGTTTAACCACAGCCAGGGAGAACCTGACAACACACTAGCTGGAAGGCTTGAGCCCATTGTAACACTGGTGACTTCAGGTTGTCACCAGTGAGGTCGCAGAGGATATCCTAGCTTTGTTATTAGGCAGGGGTCAGAGCATAGGTTAAGACATTTTTAGAGCACCCCTGGAGCAGATAGGAATAAGGGCCTTGCTTAACCACCTAACAGCAGCTACCTAACAGAGCTGGGGCTTGAACCACTAACCTTCCAATCAGTAATTCAAAGCTTTAACACACTGAGCCACCACCTGAATGATGTTGTTGTTGGGGGTTTTCTTGACCTCCTTCTCCAAGGACTGGCAAGGCAATGCAACTGGATTGATTTTTCTTGCGTGAATAGGCAATAGTAAAGTCAAACCTGGTGAAGAAGCAAGCCCAAAGGGCCTGAGGGAGTTCAATCTCTTAGCAGAACAGACATACTCAAAGTTTTTTTGTCTGTCCATACCACAAAAGCTGCTCACTCCCATCCAACCAGTGTTGCCATTCCTTTAACACCAGTTTGATTAGCACCACGTCCTTGATCTCCACATTGTAGTTGCAGTCTGAAGGAGAGTACTCTGCACTCTTTTCAGAAGAAAAAGGCATAGGGCTCCAACTTAATATCCTCACGGTACCTCTGAGACAGAATACTCCACCACAAATGGCCTTTTGGGGTCCAGTAGAATTAGAATGGGAACCATGGTGAATTTTTGTTTGATGTTCTGAAAAGCCAAGTCTGCCTCAAGAGCTTCATTTGAACGTGATCTTGCTGGAGGTTAAGTGGTGGAGCGGAGTTGCGACTGAGCTACAGCCTCTGATGAAGTTCCTGTAGAAGTTAACAAGCCTAAAAACCATTTGATCTGCTTCTGAGTGACTGGAGTCAGTCATCTCTTGACCACCTGGTTCTTTTCAGGGACTACGGAGATACTATTGCCTGCATAGGTAATAAGCCCCATGAAAAACACGGTAGAGGAGTGAAACTGACATTTCTTGACATTTCTACAAACAATTGGTTTTCAAGCAATCTTTGTACTGAAATAGGTAATTCTTGCAGCATGAAAGAAGTAAGAAGATTAGGATACCATTGAGGTACAAATTAAATGGTTGGCTATGTTCCAGAGTGCATATACGTGTTTACTATAGCCTGAAACACAGCTGGAGCATTGGTTAGTCCACAAGGCATCACAAGGTATTCATAATGGCCATTGTAGTGTTAAATGTCATCTTGTAACAAATAAAAAGTCAAGAAACAAGAGAAAGGGAATATTTGTTCTTGAATGTGATGTTGTTTAACCCACTATAGCCAATACTGGGTCTTAGTGTCTTGTTCTGATGATGATGCTGGCAGTCAATGATTTCTGGATGGCTTCCTTTCCAACCCAAAAAAGAAGGACAGGTTGCTCTTGGGTGGTGAGGTGCCAGGAAGCAGGTTGTAGCAGCTGTATGGCCGATGGGAGAGAAAGGAGGTCTCCCTGGCTTTGATGAAAACCTCCTTAAGGTGATGATATTCAGGTGGCACTGACCCTAGGTTAGGGTACGTCTTTGGCTCAGGCTTCCATGATAAGGGCATGTTGGATGCTGAGGGCTGCAAGCCAAAATGGCATCTGACACCCAATCAACATGTGAAGAATGCTTACATAGCCAAGTGTAACCAAGAATCACAGGTATTCTGGGGGCCTAAATGATACAGAAGGTGAAGTTTACATGGTGATTGCCTGACATTAAAACTTGCACTGCCTTGGTTTATTGGGTTACCTTGGGACGAGGTGGTTGTTGATAGCCCTAACCAAGATGAGTGGTTCCATGGGGAGACGTCACGTTACACCAGGTTACTCCATCTCGAGCCAAGCCATGATCACCTGCGACACCAGTGCACACTCCAGTCCACTACTTCCGTTTTGCTGCCTCATTCACCGGCTTGAGCACACCTGTTCCTCGTCTCATTCATCACTCCACCCTATATAACTCTCTCTCAAACAATCATTCCTTGGTGCTCCTAGCCCAGTTTTCTCGAGGCTCTCGTCAAGTAATTTGCTCTCGCTTTCACTTTGCCGACTCCTTGTCCATGTTCATGTTTCTTGCCTCACGGATTGGACCCGTTTGCTACGCTTACTGAACTCCCGGCTTTGGCCTCCTGCTTCCACCCTCGACTATGAACTCTCTTAGAGGTCTGTATAAATCACCACACTGACTACATTCACATCTCAGTGTAAAACTTTAAGTTCAGTGTGTTGTCTGCTCTTGGCTCCTCCAAGCCTGCCCGGCACAGTCGGCCCTGTGATAGAAACCCAATTGTTCTAAATTAACAAAAACAGATATGAACTGTGACTGATTACCGAAAAAAATATTTTAATGTGTTGAAGCAGACCTGAGGGGCAGAGAACTCAGTCACTAGGGAGACCTGGTTTTACTGGACAGTCTCTCAGATAATTACCACTCTGTAGGCAATAGAAATAAAGCTTACCTTGTAGCCGCTTGATGTTCTCACTCCTCCGTACTTGCCTTGCATGATCTTAGAACCATCTATTGGAGTTGTGAGTGGGGAAGCAGGGAGACTGAGCAGTGACCAAGGATGTGGGGTGGACGCTGGAGTGTAGGGCCTGAGAGCATGAGTGGCAGTGGGTGGCATGTATCCATTGCTGAGCCCCTCTTGCACCCTTTCTAGATGTCTCTTGCAGGTGGCGATCTACCCATGCTGATTATAGTAAGCACCACCAGGACCTCACGCAGTATGTGAGTCTTGAGGTCATCCTTGAGAGAGGGACACATCTTTGGTAAAAAGTATCAAATAACGCATAATCATTCCACTTACTTTGTTCTGAGGTTGTGCAAATCTCTACTGCATCCTCCTCTATACTTCGGGAGGCCCGAAGTAGTTCCTTATCTGATATGGTTCTCTCAAAATCCAGACGCAGCGTTTCTGTCAAAGACTTAACAGAACTACAGACAAACATCCGAATTGCAGTTACACAAACAACCATGAGCACTGGAATAATGTTTGCCACTCGGATTTGCTCTGTTTAGAATGAGGAGGGCTGAAGCAAAAAAATAAGAGAGCACTGGTTAATGAATGCAGAGCATGGCTCACCATTGTGGCGCACCATTGTGGCACACCCTAGACCAGGCTTCATTGAAGGTAAGAAATGGTGCTTGATGGTAAAAAATGGCAGCACTGGCGTAGGGAGGAGAGGAGACTTGGAGAGACGGGTGATGAAACTGGGTGGTCATGGTCTGCATGTGTTTCAGGAAAACGGTGACTTGGGCCCACTTTAAAATAGGCTTTCAATGAAGGTAGTCAACAAAATGAACTCAATCTCAATAACAAATAGATCTTGAATGATTGAGACTCTCAATGCACTAGAGCTCAGGCAGAATCATTAACATTAGATTAAATCACATGAGGTTTTAATAGGCCAGAGCAAAGACAGCCAGGCAAAACCCGGCAAAATTAGTAACTGAGTGGCTCTTAAAGCATAAAGTCAAATGGTTCAGGCAGACAAGAGCAAAGTCGATACAGTATGATCAACAAGCAAATTAGCAAGGCTAGGGAGTCAGATACCTGCCCGGCATGTGCAGGCAATCTTGCAATGAGTAAGAGGAGGGGGGGCAGGAACAGGATGCAGATGAACATGGGCATGGTGAGGAGGTAATGGCACCAGCACAGACAATGGAAAGGTCTGTAACAAACAGAGGTGCATGTGCAACCCGGTGAGAGTAAGGAAGTTCAGAACATTCAAAATGACAGTATGACTGAGAATGTATGACAGATGGTCTTTTAAACTGCCTTTGTAGCAAACTTTCCTGTGATACTCGGTGTCATGATGTACTGGTGTGTCCAATGTTATCATCACTGGATTGTCTATCAAATTTATCTAGGTTGGAAGAGACTTTAGCTTTTGTAGGGACATCTGTAAGAGCTAGTAACTGATCACTTCTGGTTAGCTCTGTGATGACCTGTTGAAGGCAAAGACAGTTGGACATTTGCAGGGCCAATCGTCTAGCTGCATCAGTGTTGTGACTATTAAGCCACTCTTTATCGTAAACAATAAAAATGTTACATACAAAAAAAATTTTACATTTTTAAGTGGTTGCATGAAACACGGTAAGTTATTATGATTGAGTGACAACTTGATCGTGGCAGATTTTAGAGCATCACCTATGGTTTCATTCACCCAGGTGGCATTATTCTTTGTGGGAAAAGTTCTGATTATGTTGTTTATGTACTTCCTTCACCGTTCGACATTCACAAATTCCGCTCTTATCATAAGCCCTGTGACCTGAACATGTGCCATTCTGCATTATCTGGAGCAGGGGTACTGAATTTACATTTAAGAGGGTCCAGCCAATAAAATATTCTTTGAGGTCCGAATTTCATACTTTTGCCATCTATAAAAGAAAAATAAGTATTTTAAAATTTCCATAACATTTCATAATAATTACTGTCAATTTTCAATAACTATGTTAAGCATTCAGACAGTTTGAACTTTGAAGTCCTTGTATTTGTATGGAATACAAACAACAAATTTAAATCAATCTTTAGTGAAACTTCATCTGCTGCTGCATGCTGCTGGGCTGTAAATGAATGTGAAAGGACTCTGGTTTCTCTCTCACACTGTGCTCTCAGTTCGGGTATTTTACACGTCCTCACCTTGAACTACTGCAGACTAACGGCCTGTGTTTTATCTCATAATGGCGTTCACATTACTGCTTTTTATTAACACCACACTTACAGAACATGTGCAACAATTTGGCTTTAAACTTGCTGCAAGAAGAATAAACATAGTCTACTTGCCAGAGGTGGAATATAACGAATTAAATTCACTCGTGTTGCTGTAATTGAGTAGTTTTTTTGTGTACTTCTACTTTTTAAAGTAGTTTTTAAAACCTGTCATTTTACTGTCATGTTTTGTTTGAAGTATTTTACTTTGCTAAATTTTAAATCATATTCGCTACTGAGTAAAATAATAAATGAAAATGAAAAATAATAAAAAGAATGCAACAGGGAAGGAAAAAAATTGCACCCCGGAAACCACTGCACTGATTGATTGATGCATGGGGAGAACAAGCGCACTAATTTCACAAGAACGAAATGCCATCAAATTTTTATGAAGCAAACTCCTGGCCATTGTTGGTTGCTGTATGTGTTTGTATTTGTCGGTGTTGCTGTGCTTTGTTGTGCTCGCGTGTGTGTATTGTGTCCAGGTCGCGCGCCTCTCCACTCCTGGTTTTCTGACTGTCCCTACATCGGCATCTACCTGAACTTCCACACGGTCGCTTCCGCCCTGAGAGTGACATCATCAACCAGCGCCACCATATATAAACCCGGAGAGAGACGCGGGAAAGAGGGGGTGTGTAGGTAGTGATGGCGAGATGAAGCTTTATGAAGCTCTGAAGCCTTCCTGCCAATTGGTTCACAAAAGGTTTCATTTTTCGAGGCTTCATTTGCACATAAACCCCCCTACTGGTCAAAGAATGTAAGATGAGCAGTTGTGTTTGTAGTCATTTTACCAGTACTGTATGTGATCCTCTAAAAGCTGTCTTGCCCTACTGTAGGTTGGGCATAGGAATAATACATGACTTTCATTCAACTATGCATTTTTCTATTATGAGCACAAGATAATAGCCCATTTAGACCATCTGTTTTTGTCTCCTCCTATTAACGTTCTTCTGTTTTTTGTGTTTCTGTGCCTGTTACATTTTGATCAATGTTCCATGATAGTAGCGCACATACTAAAGT
>JAAGKR010009935.1:0-24609 GCA_011419295.1 Clarias macrocephalus
AATCTTGTAAAGATTTTTTCATCCAAATCCTTTATCCTCCTTTACATCATGTGTTGTTCTGATAGAAGCAGCAGAAGATACCTTCCTATAATTCACTGCTCAATGAAAACATGCGTGGTTCATGTGTTTTACCTGCAGCGTATCACAAAAACAAGTAAATCTCTAAAGGTAAAACAAATCTGTTATTATTGTTATTTGACATGTGCATATTTGACTAACCTGACCTCGCTGCTTTCTCTTACAGTCCAGACGTCCTTCCTTAATCTCGCTCTGTCCACATCTTGTTCCTCAAAAAAAAAAAAAAAAAAAAAAAACAAGAACTCTTTCAAGTCACACCTCTAGTGGTTTGAAAGTGTTTATGTCTATCTGTTAAATAGTCAGGATGGTAGATAGCGTCTTGACTATAACAAATGTTTAGCGTTTTATGTTCTGGACTTTGCACAACACAAACAGCCAGAATCTAATTCCTTGTGCGTGTAAACATACTTGGCGAATAAAACTTGATTTTGATTCTGATCAAGGGTGACACTGAATGTCAGCAGCAGCGAAGCCACAGGAATGAACAATGAAAAAACCCATGTGTAATAGTCAATTTTATAATAGTGTAGCAGGAGCCTCATCAGTTCTTGTTGTTCATTGCTGAATGGGGTAAATGCATAGCAAACCAAACGGTTTTAAATAAGGCACTCTCCTTACTCTGTTTTATGTTAGTCTATACTCTGAGAGCTATAAACAGCTGGAAATTTAATTCCTTGTGTGTGTCAACAAATAATAAAACCCGATTCTGATTCTGATAAGAACTAATGTACACAATGATGCAGCTTCCAGCCATGAATTTAAACCAGAAGCAGAGAATGTGCCCGCTGCCAGTTTCTGATTGTGCCAGTTTCTGATTGACTGGTATTGCCCCTACAATAGTTTCTGGTTGGCTGGAACAGTGGCAGAGTTTTTACACTGCTGCAGTCCGAGCAAGCTTAGCTTTATGATATTGAGCGCACACACAAGAGACCAGTGCACTTAAATGAGCTTGATCGCAGAAAACTGAGTTTCAGCGTGCAAAAACGAGTTAGAGAGCGCGCGCGGGAGAGATTCAGTGTGCAAAAAGACCTTGAAAGCACATGCGCAAAAGATGTACAGAGCTAGGGGAGCACTACATACAGTATAAGCAAATTTAACTAGAAATGTACCGAGACTACTGTGTATTAAAATTTCTATTCTAATGTGTACTTCTTGTACATTGTTACAGTGATTATGTAAAGCATTTTTAAACAAATATGGCAAAAATAAAAGTTTAATATAACAAAGTTTAAATAAGTGTGCTTTGGAAATTACGAGGCCCTTTCACTTAAAGGTATTTTTTCCTATAATTTATTTTTGGAAAGTTTACTATAATACAATTATTTCGAAATATGTTTAAAGTTTAATTCCAAAAATTGGTAACAGTATGATGTTATTCTACTTTTTATATATTAACTAATCATACAACTTTTTTGTTAGTATATTTGCAATGTACTATACACTGTAAACCTGAAACGTTAGCACAACTCAAAAAAATTTAGGTAATCGATTACATCAAATTTTTTACCTAATGATGTTTCCAATTTTAAGTAATTTATTTGCATTACTGAGTAGACTAACTCGTACTATAATTTTTTTTAATTGTTGCAAATTAAATAAATTGTTGCTGGTCTTTCGCCTGCTCCTGGCAATGGGTCACCACAGCAGTTTGTCACAGGTTTTTACACCAGATGCCGTTCTGAACACAACCCTCCCTTTTTTATCCAGGTTTGGGACAGGCACTTCATCCAGTAGCTGGGAATCCAACCCAGCCTTTTTGCATGGGAGGCAAAATACCTTCCACTGAACCACCAGTGCTCTGGTACTTTAGGGTGCCCAGTAAAGATTACACTTACAGCATCATGTGAAGACAGACCAATCCACCATCTTGATTAAAACAGTTAAAACAATGTGGGCAGTTTACATGTGCATTGATGTCACTGTCAGATCCCCTGGCCTGATCTCTAAGGTTTTAATTTTTTCCTGGTGTCCCATGTTTGCATGTCTGTTCGAGCACATGGTGTTTGTTTTTGTTTGTGTCCGTGTCTCTGTGATGTCACGAATATCCCTCCCACTACCTCTCCATTCTATTAAGATGATTTCACTCACCTGTTCCCCTCATTTTCATTGTAATTACTGATAATTCCCACTCTCCCTCGGTGATCGTTGACCTGCCAGAACCTGAACCCATGCAGGTGGGACGCTTTCATCTAACACCTGAGGTATGCCTCTATTGTGGGAAGCCGGGTCACTTTGCCGCAGCCTGCCCCAGCAAAAGCCAAGGCTCACCAGTGAAGCAGGAGATCCTGGTGAGCACTATTCCTTTCTCTCTATCCCCCTCCTCTCGCACCCTTTTATCTGTATTAGTCCAGTATGGGGAAACGCAAGTGTCGTGCTCGGCCTTGGTCGATTCAGGGGCTGAGGGTAATTTCATTTAAACGGCTCGATGGCTGCACACTTGGGTATTCTGGCCATCCCTTTGCCTGAACCTATCCCTGCCAGATCCCTAAATGGCACCCTAATTACTACTGTCCCTCACCAGACACCCAAGGTTTGCCTAGTGGTCTCAGGCAATCACCGTGAGGAAACCACTTTGTACTTTCTGGACTCTCCTAATGCTCCCATAGTTTTGGGGCACCACTGGTTGTACAACACGACCCTCACGTTGATTGGTCTGGAAATTCTGTTTTGTCTTGGAGCCAAAATTGTCTTTCCTCTTGTCTTGGTCCTGGGTTCCAGCGGAGTACCACGGCCTGCGTCTGGTGTTCAGCAAGTCCTGGGCCATGTCCTTGCCTCCTCACTGCCCTTACAACTGTGCTATTGAGCTCCTCCCAGGCACTTCTCCGCCCAAGGGTCATCTATATTCCCTTTCAGGTCCGGAAAGAGAGGCCACGGACAAATATATTAATGATTCTCTCAAGGCCGGCCACATCCATCCCTCCTCCTCTCCTGCGGGTGCAGGCTTCTTCTTTGTCATAAAGAGGGATGGCTCCCTGCGTCCTTGCATTGATTATCATGGGTTGAATGACATCACTGTTAAGAACAGATACCCTCTGCCTCTTATGTCTTCAGCTTTCGACCTCCTGCAAGGAGCCAAGGTCTTCACCAAGCTTGACCTGTGCAACGCTTACCACCTGTAAGGTTTTATAAGACATTGTAATCTAATCAGTTCAGATTCCTGTGCCCTGAGAACAGACCCCTCACAATGCTTTCTTACACCTTCTGTGGTAACACCTTCTATATCCTATACCCAGACGAGTATACATCCAAATGGCTCTTATCTGCTAGAATCCTTTTGTTTAATCAGGAGAATGCAAATTTATTTCCTCTCTCCTGTCTGTCTCCGGGTCTCTCTATCACTGACGTGAATTATTGGTTCTTTTGATGTTCAGGATGTAGCACCGTTTAAATGTGCTCTCCTTGCTGAGAATAAACAGAGATCTTCAGACTTCACGCCTGCGTGTGTGTGTGTGTGTTTGTCTCTCCAGGTCGATCGGGCCCGGACCGGTAAGTGTATCAAGGTGCAGCGGACACAACAAGCAATAACTCTTCTTCATCTCTTAGCTTAAAACTTAGCTCGGATACACTCTTCTTCTTATCCACACCACCTTATCCGCATTCGGGAGGGAGATGAGTGGAAGACAGCTTTCAACACACCCACGGGACACTTTGAATACCAGCTCCTTCCATTTGGTCTGACCAATGCCCCCTGCTGTCTTCCAGGCCTGGGTCAATGATGTGCTCTAAAGTCATCCAGTAGGGTCACTCATCCAGACTAGTTTGTCACCCAGGAGTTCGGAGATCGCTGCCTTCCATCTGCCAGCGATTTTGGTGGCCTTCTATGACCAGGGGTGTCAGGCAGTTCATAGCAGTTTGCTCAGTTTGCACGCAGAACAAGAGTTCACCTTCGCCTCCCATTGGTCTGCTTCGCCCATTACCCATCCCTGCCCACTCCTGGTCACATCCCTTTGTCACTGGCCTCCCCGTGTCGAAGGGCAACACCGTCATTCTCACGGTGGTGGACCACTTCTCCAAAGTGGCTCACTTCATTCCTCTCCCCAAGCTCCCCTCTGCCAAAGAAACTGCTCAGGTGGTCGTTGACCAAATATTCTGGATTCATGGTCTTCTGGTTGATGTGGTCTCTGATAGGGGCCCACAGTTTGTCTCTCGGTTTTCTCTCCTGGTGTCAGCAGCTGTCCTTGGTAAAGTATGCCCATAATACTGTACCGGTTTCTGCCACAGGTATGTCGCCATTTCAGTGTTCTATTGGCTATCAATCCCCTCTGTTCCCTTCACAGGAACCCGAAGCGGCGGTCCTAAGATTCTAATATATTTGTAATACACTAAATTGTACAATTTTTTTTACTAGGTACATTCAGATCAAGCAAATTAACTGCTTTTCCATGACCAATGGATGCATCTTTCAACTTGGCTGTTTATAAAATGAGAAGCTTCTCACTGCATAAGTTGCTGTTTAAAGAGTTGTTTGCAAGTGGAAACATACTAATCACTGCAGTATTTATCTAATCAGTGGTGAGTACTCTCGTGGACAAAATTGTTGGTACCCTTCAGTCAATGAAAGAAAAACTCACAATGGTCACAGAAATAACTTTAATCTGACAAAAGTAATAATAAATAAGAATTCTATGAATGTTAACCAATGAAAGTCAGACATTGCTTTTCAACCATGCTTTAATGGAATTATAAAAAAAAATGAACTCATGGAACAGGCCTGGACAAAAATGATGGTACCCCTAACTTAATAGTTTGTTGCACAACCATTTGAGGCAATCACTACAATCAAACGATTCCTGTAACTGTCAATGAGACTTCTGCACCTCTCTGCAGGTATTTTGGCCCACTCCACATGAGCAAGCTGCTCCAGTTGTTTCCGGTTTGAAGGGTGCCTTTTCCAGACAGCATGTTTCAGCTCCTTCCAAAGATGCTCAATAGGATTGAGGTCAGGGCTCATAGAAGGACACTTTAGAATAGTCCAATGTTTTCCTCTTAGCCATTCTTGGGTGTTTTTAGCTGTGTGTTTTGGCTCATTGTCCTGTTGCAAGACCCATGACCTGCGACTGAGACCCAGCTTTCTGATGCTGGCCAGCATATTTCTCTCTAGAATCCCTTGATAGTCTTGAGATTTCATTGTACCCTGCACAGATTCAAGACACCCTGTGCCAGATGCAGCAAAGCAGCCCCAGAACATAACAGAGCCTCCTCCATGTTTCACAGTAGGGACAGTGTTCTTTTCTTGATATGCTTCATTTTTCCGTCTGTGAACATAGACCTGATGTGCCTTGGCAAAAAGTTCCATTTTTGTCTCATCTGTCCACAGGGCATTCTCCCAGAAGCTTTGTGGCTTGTCAACATGTAGTTTAGCATATTCCAGTCTGGCTTTTTTATGATGGTGTCCTCCTTGATCATCTCCCATGTAGTCCACTTTGGCTCAAACAATGACGGATGGTGCGATCTGACACTGATGTTCATTGAGCATGAAGTTCAGCTTGGATCTCTTTAGAAGTCTTTCTGGATTCTTTTGTTACCATTCGGATTATCTGTCTCTTTGATTTGTCATTAATTTTCCTCCTGCGGCCTCGTCCAGGGAGGTTGGCTACAGTCCCATGGATCTTAAATTTCTGAATAATATGTGCAACTGTAGTCACAGGAACATCTAGCTGCTTGGAGATGGTCTTATAGCCTTTACCATTAACATGCTTGTCTATAATTTTCTTTCGAATCTCCTGAGACAACTCTTTCCTTCGCTTCCTCTGGTCCATGTTGAGTGTGGTACATACCATGCCACCAAACAACACAGTGACTACCTGGAGCCCTATATATAGGTCCACTGACTGATTACAAGATTGTAGACACCTGTGATGCTAATTAGTTGACACGCCTTGAATTAACATGTCCCTTTGGTCACATTATTTTCAGTATTTTCTAGGGGTACCATCATTTTTGTCCAGGCCTGTTCCTGACTTTCATTGGTTAACATTCATAGAATTTTGTCAGATTAAAGTTATTTCTGTGACCATTGTGAGTTTTGACCGAAGGGTACCAACAATTTTGTCCACGTGTGTTTTTGCTCATTTAAATGCATTGTCAGTCAGGCACTGTAGTTTCCCAGGGAAGAGTAAAAGTGTGTGGCAAAATTGTGTCATTTTTGTAATGTTTCTCAAACATGACAACATTAAACAAAGACAGCGTTTAATCTGTCATGTCCCATTGTCATACAAGTATACATACTCTGTATCAGCTGATGAACTTAACATAAATATTCTATGAAAAGACTTGTCAATGATACACTTTGAAGTTTTTCTTGATGTTAATCTCGACTTATGTAACCTGTAATGAAATTTTCCCTTTACCTTGATCCAGTGTTGTTGATGATGCAGGTGGAGACTGTGTTGTTTTACTCTGAGGCTGTTCTGACGGATGTTTTGTGTCTGTTTCCCTCCAGTGTGTTGAAATTTTTCTTCCTACAGATAAGATACTTAAATCATTTTAAAACTAATGCCTGTTTTTAATCATTAATGACTGAATGTACCTTTAACAGATAGTCTGAAATCTCTGCTATGAGCCTGTACAGAACATCTGTAGTCTCCCTGGTCCTCTTCAGTCAGGTGTGATATGAGTAGAGAGAGGTTTCCTGGAGAGTTGTTACTGACCAGTTTGACTCTGTTTCTGTGACGTTCAGTCTGTTTAGGGTAAATTTCCTGAGCGTGATTCTTTCTATAAAACTCCCATTTTAGACCCTGTGGTTTGTCCTGTAGGTCAGTGCAGACGCAGGGCAGAACTACAGACTCTCCTGTGAACACAGTCACATACTTTACCTCGGCCTTCTTCACCAGCTCACAGCCTGTAAACGTAACATGTACAGTTAATAATAGAAGTACTGCAATTATTAATATTCCCTGCTTGTAAAACACATTTCCCCTTTAATTATGATAAACAGTGTACACATTTTTTTGGACTTTTGAAGTGTGTCATATGGAGGCTTATCAAGTATCCATTCACATTAAATATTAGGTTTTAGCGTGTATTTAAATACTTTACCATCAACAAAAAGCGAGATCTCTCTGTGTTCCTGTGATCCAGTGCTGCACCTGTAGACTCCCTGATCCTCTACTCTCAGGTCAAATATGAGCAGAGACAGATTAGCAGCAGAAATGTTATTAAACAGCTGAAGTCTGCCACTGTAGTGCTCATCATTTAACACTTCTGTCACATTTCCTGCTCTTCCAGTCTCCCAGGCGAGATTCTGAGGTTTGGTGTTCAGGTCAGAGCAGGAACAGGGTAACAGCACTGAATCACCTCTGTGTCGTGTGATTTCATTCAGATTATCAGCAGAGAGAGCGCAGCCTACAGGAACAAAGATACAAAACACTCAGAATCTACTGAATACAACATAATTACAACTTTTTAAAATGTATTAAAAATATTAAGCTTCACTACAGTTAACTCAAATCTCTTATCAACAGTTGGTTCGTCGGTGTTGACGGCTGTGGAACCAAGCAAACGCTGCCATCCAACGGGCCAACCACCGCTACTCCATTCAACATCGTCGTCGACACCCGCCGGGACGATTGTACAATGTAGGTGACAAAGTATGGCTATCTACCAGAAATCTTCACCTTCACACGGAATCCAAGAAACTATCACCCAGGTTCATTGGCCTATACCACGTCACTCTCCGGATCAACCCTGTGACCAGATCCATCCGGTATTCCACACCTCCCAACTCAAACTCTTCATCACTTCACCCATGGTTATTTGCGTGGATCCTTGCTCTTTGTGTAAGAGAGTTCTTAAACGCATGTTTATCCTGCCTACCCGCGCTACATCCGCGTTTGGGTTTACCATCCACGCTACACGGGCTAACTGCTAAGGCTTCTGTGCTTATTCTCCGGTTGTCCGTGACAAAAATGTATGACGTATTGCTCAGGAAGTGAAGGCGGTGGTCACTGAAAGAGGGAGAGCTGAAAAAGGTGTGAAATTCACACATCTATTTACAGCCAAGACCAGAATGAAGCAGTGACTTATGAGTGAAAATATTTATATATTATTATATAATAACCTTACATATCTTATTAAAGTACATTCAGTAAGACAGGGATTGTGAGAGATGTAATTCAGAAAATGTGTAAAACCATACACTGTAAGTCTTATATGGATAAAAAATAATCTGAAAAAATCCACATGATCAAAGCTGAACAGCTCTAAATAAGGACATTATAACACAAGGCATGACGTGTATGTTTATCTTGTATATAAAGATTACTGGTGACTTTGGACAGTTTAACTAGAAGTACATGCTGCTCTTGAAATGTACCATTTTAGTAACATTACATTTATAAAATATAAAGCCGTAATCAAATATTTCCAGTGAATGTGTTCATCTCTGTTGGTCCTGTAGTAAGTAAAGTTGTTGTTGATTAAAACTACGGCCTACTGTAAACCCAGTCTGGACAGAAAGCACATGAACTAAACACAAAGCAGCTGAACTAAGAACTGGCTAATATTCTCTCTCCTTTCTGTAATAGAAAATAGAAAATAACTTCACTCACCTGCAGCCACGTGAAACACAACAGACACAAGATACAAACACTTCATCATTACTGAGTCTACTACACACACACACATTGGCTTCTCAATGTGAGAAAAAAAAAACACACACACTGACGAACTGCCTGTCTGTCCTTTTTAAATAGTTTGGTTTACAGGAAACCTCAACAACGGGTGCGTCATTTCTATTTTTAAGAATCTCTTTCATCACTCTTTTCTTCACCTAATTTAAATCATATATGCAGTATTAACATTTATTCATATATGTTTTTTTTTATGTCAGGCTTTTAGTTAGTTAGTGTTGTTAGTGGTTGGTCATGAGTGATGATCGTGACTCATTATTATATAAAAATAATCAAACGTGTACAATTGAGGCGGCACGGTGGTGTAGTGGTAAGCAGTCGCTTTGCACCTCCAGGGTCCGAGTTCAATTCCTGGCCAGGCTTAATTCCTGTCTCTGTGTGCATGGAGTTTGCATGTTCTCCCCGTGCTTGGTGGGTTTCCCTTCAGGTACTCCAGTTTCCTCCCACAGTCCAAAGACATGCAGATTAGGCTAACTAGCGTTTCCAAATTGGCCATAGTGTGTGAATGAGTGTGTTTACTGTATGTCTGTGTGTCCTGTGATGGATTGGCACCCTGTCCAGGGTGTACCCCGCCTTGTGCCCTCAGTCTCCTGGAATAGGCTCCAGGCCCCCTGTGACCATGAATACAGGATTAAGCGGTAATGACAATAAGTGAGTGAAACATGTACAATTGTAATTATTATTATGATTTATTAGATCATGAAGTACAGAAAATGTTTTTAAACAAAAAACTCCCTCAATCTTGCTGGTCTACAGATACAGTAATTACTCATTAGAGACCTACATTTACATGCAGATTTCTGCAGGAAGAATTATTGTGTTATATAATTGTACAGACCAGTAATATTTTAATTAAAGCTGCTTTGTCTACTTTTGTCCTTTACAAATACCATTCAGTTTAACTATGTAAGACAATTTACTAAGCAGTGTTTATGCTGCATCACTTTCTCGTTCTGATAGACTATATAAAGACAACTTGTTTTAACAAATGAGAAAAAAAAAACAATTAAAGAGGGAAAACAGATTTTATAAATGGGATCTTATGAAACACAAGACAGGTCTGTTCAGGAACTCAGAGGAACAACTAAATGAAGAAATCAAAAGAATGAATGAACGAACATAAGGTGGTCATTTGTACAGTAAGATCAGTACACAGTATATATAATAAAACTGTAAAGTTGACATGATTGTACATTGAAGATAATACCGAAAAAATAACTTGGGTGGGATGCAAGATGAGTAATAGTTTGGTTTGGGGATTTTTTTTTTCTGTCGGTTGGTTTGTACACGCATGACGTAAAAACTATTGAACTAATTTTAATGTGGTTTCACTGACGCATTTGATGCATCATTTCATCACAGTTGGCCCACAGGAAGAGACAATATGCTAATTTGAATTTTAAATGGAAAATGCCCTAATTAAAAAATGTAACATATGGCTTTGTTTCATCGCAATCAGCCAATCATATCATATCTAATTTCTCTTCAATGCCACACACACACACACACACACACACTAATCTGGGAACACCAATTAGCCTAAACTTCATGTCTTTGGACTGTAGGTGGTAACTGAACCGGAGGAAATCCACCAAGCACATGAATGAGAACATAAAAACTCCACACAGATACTCAAGGCAGGAATCAAACGAGATTAATATTCTGTAAAAGGGACAGGGATTTGACTGCTAAGGACTGGAATAAAGTCATTTTCTCTGATGAATCCTTTTTCTGATTGTTTGGAGAAACCAGCTTGTCAGGATAAGAAAAGGTGAATGGCATTACTGTTCATGTGTATATATTATTATTTATTATTACTTCATCATTGTTCTGCAATATCGGCGAATCTGTCCATATTCACTGTGTTATGGAGTACAGAAAGTGACATCAGGTCCTCTCTGTGAAAAGACAGAACAGGAAAATGATACATATAACACACAAACAGTGACGATACTGGGGCTGTTGGTGCTGTCTTTAAGAAGTTAAATTGACACAAATCTCCAAATTTTATTTATTTACATCATGTGTTGTTCTGATAAAAGCAGCAGAAGATAATTCACTGTTCAATGAAAACATGCGTGGTTCATGCGTTTTACCTGCAGTGTATCACAAACACAACTAAATCTCTAAAGGTGGAACAGATCTGTTAATATTGTTATTTGACATGTGCACTAACCTGACCTCGCTGCTTTCTCTTACAGTCCAGACGTCCTTCCTTAATGTCGCTCTGTCCACATCTTGTTCCTCAAAAAAAAAAAAAAAAAAAAAAAGAACTCCTGTAAGTGACACCTCTAGTGGTTTGAAAGTGGTTTTGTCCATCTGTTAAATAGTCAGGTTGCTGCCCCCCAGTCTTTATTTAATCTGTACAGTTATTGAATGTTGTGTATTTAATGTGTATAGTGTCTTGTCTATAACAAATGTACAGCCTTTTATGTTGTTCTGGACAAACAGCCGGAATCAAATTCCTTGTGCGTGTAAACATACTTGGCGAATAAAACTTGATTTTGATTCTGATCAAGGGTGACACTGAATGTCAGCAGCAGCAAAGCCACAGGAATGAACAATGAAAAAACCCATGTGTGATAGAAGACGTCCTAAATGTGAGTCAATTTTATAATAATGTAGCAGGAGCCTCATCAGTTCTTGTTGTTCATTGCTGAATGGGGTAAATGCATAGCAAACCAAACGGTTTTAAATAAGGCACTCTCCTTACTGTTTTATGTTAGTCTATACTCTGAGAGCTATAAACAGCTGGAAATTAAATTCCTTGTGTGTGTCAACAAATAATAAAACCCGATTCCGATTCTGAGAAGAACTAATGTACACAATGATGCAGCTTCCAGCCATGAATTTAAACCAGAAGCAAAGAATGTGCCCGCTGCCAGTTTCTGATTGTGCCAGTTTCTGATTGACTGGTATTGCCCCTACAATAGTTTCTGGTTGGTTGGAACAGTAGCAGAGTTCTTACACTGCTGCAGTCCGAGCAAGCTTAGCTTTATGATATTGAGCGCACACACAAGAGACCAGTGCACTTAAATGAGCTTGATCGCAGAAAACTGAGATTCAGTGTGCAAAAAGAGCTTGAAAGCACATGTGCAAAATATGTAGAGAGCTAGGGGTGCACTACATATAAGAACGAATCAGTACATGCAAATTTAACTAGAAATGTACCGAGACTACTGTGTATTAATTTCTATTCTAATGTGTACTTCCTGTACATTGTTACAGTGATTATGTAAAGCATTTTTAAACAAATATGGCAAAAATAAAAGTTTAATATAACAAGTTTAAATAAGCGTGCTTTGGAAATTACGAGGCCCTTTCACTTAAAGGTATTTTTTCCTATAATTTATTTTTGGAAAGTTTACTATAATACAATTATTGAAATATGTTTAAAGTTTAATTCCAAAAACTGGTAACAGTATGATGTTGTTCTACGTTTTATATATTAACTGATGGTACAACCTTTTTGTTAATATATTTGCAATGTACTATAGAAGATTTGAATACATTTCTAACACACTAAATTGTAGTATTTATTTATTTTTTACTAGGGTACATTCAGGTTAAGAAAATTAACTGACATGACCACAGGATGCATCTTTCAACTTGGCTGTTTATAAAATGAGAAGCTTCTGACTGCATCAGTTGGTGTTTAAAGAGTTGTTTGCAAGTGGAAACATACTAATCACTGCAGTATTTATCTAATCAGTGGCGAGTATTTGCTCATTTAAATGCATTGTCAGTCAGGCAGTGTAGTTTCCCAGGGAAGAGTAAAAGTGTGTGGCAAAATTGTGTCATTTTTGTAATGTTTCTCAAACTTGACAACTGGTCTAAACCGAGACAGTGTTTAATCTCTCATGTACCGTTGTCATACAAGTATACATACTCTGTATCAGCTGATGAACTTAACATAAATATTCTATGAAAAAACTTGACAGCGATACACTTTGAACCTTTTATTAATGTTAATCTCGACTTATGTGAGTTGTAATGAAATTTGCTCTTTACCTTGTTCCAGTGTTGTTGAGGATGATGCAGGTGGAGACTGTGTTGTTTTACTATGAGGTTTTTTTGATGGAGGTTTTGTGTCTGTTTTCCTCCAGTGTGTTGAAATTTTTCTTCTTCCTAGAGATAAAATACTCAAATGATATTAAAACTAAGGACTGTTTTAATCATTGTTAGCAAATGGCAGAAAACACTAGAGTAAATCATGCTCACAATCATTAATGACTAAATGTACCTTTAACAGATAGTCTGAGATCTCTGCTATCAGCCTGTACAAAACATCGGTAGTATCCCTGGTCCTCTTCAGTCAGGTGTGATATGAGTAGAGAGAGGTTTCCTGGAGAGTTGTTACTGACCAGTTTGACTCTGTTTCTGTGACGTCCAGTCTGTTTAGGGTAAATTTCCTCATAGTGATTGTTCCTATAAAACTTCCATTTCAGATCCTGTGGTTTGTCCTGTATGTCAGTGCAGACGCAGGGCAGAACTACAGACTCTCCTGTGAACACAGTCACATCCTCTACCTCTGTCTTCTTCACCAGCTCACAGCCTGTAAACAGAACATTTACAGTTAATAATAGAAGTACTGCAGTTATTAATATTTCCTGCTTATAAATCACAACATTTCCCCTTTAATTAAGATGAACAGAGTACACATTTTTTATAATAAATGTGATTATGAAGTGTGTTATATGAAGGCTTATCAAATGTCCTTTCATATTAAAAATCAAGGTTTACTGTGTATTCAAATACTTTACCTTTAACATAAAGCAAGATCTCTCTGTACTCCTGTGGTCCAGTGCTGCACCTGTAGTCTCCCTGATCCTCTACTCTCAGGTCAGATATGAGCAGAGACAGATTAGCAGCAGAAATGTTATTAAACAGCTGAAGTCTGCCACTGTAGTGCTCATCATTTAACACTTCTGTCAGACGTCCTGTTCTGAAGGTCTCCCAGGTGAGTGTCTGAGGTTTGGTGTTCAGGTCAGAGCAGGAGCAGGGTAACAGCACTGAATCACCTCTGCGTCGTGTGATTTCTGTCAGATTATCAGCAGAGAGAGCGCAGCCTACAGGAACAAAGATGCAAAACATTTCGAATCTACGAAATACAGCATAACTACTGTACAACATTTTAAAATGAAAATGTATAAAAAAATAAGTGTGTGATATACTATCTGGTGATGTGTGCCTTTTCCCCCAATGAGCCACTTGTAGTTAGACAGCTTTGGTTAGACACCATGTTACAACTACAAAAAATAAAGGCCTCATGAAGAGAGAATTTCTTCAATCTGACCAGGTTACAGTTTTTTTTATAATAATATTTGCTACACACACACACACACACACACACACACACACACACACACACACACACACACACTAGATATTACCAGCTGCTAAGAATGTTGTTGATGTAGAACACAATAAAAAGTCATTCACTGGGTTGATTCAGATGAGTAGATCATTACACATGAAGGGAAAATGCACAGTGGGAGAGGAGAGGTTAACATGATAACAGTCCAGTTTACACCTCCTGATCGCTGATGTGCGCTGATGTGTGATTTTAAAAATGTGAACACGATATTGATAAATGAATGTAAAGACTGTTAAAATAAATAATTAAATATAAAATGTATGACGTATTGCCCAGGAAGTGAAGATGTGAAGAGGTGGTCACTGATGGAGGAAGAGCAGAAAAAGGTGTGAAATTCACACATCTATTTACAGCCAAGACCAGAATGAAGCAGTGACTTACAAGCTACAGGAAACTATTTAGATAATATTATTATATACTGTATGTATATAATAAGTTTATGTATGGTATTAAATTACATTCAATGAGGCAAAGCTATTGAGAGATGTAATTCAGTAAATATGTAAAAACATACACTGTAAATACTATAGGGATGTAAAATAATCTGAGTGTAGAATCCTCCTTATTCATTAGTCCATCTCACTTCACCAGTACATTTTAGACTGAAGTTATGCAGAAGAAACAATCCGTCTGATTAAATCTGAGCAGCTCTAAATAAGGACATTATAACACAAGGCATGATGCATATGTTTATCTTGCATATAAAGATTACTGCTGTCTTTCGGGCTTGAAATGTAGCATTTAGTAACATTACATTTATAAAATATAAAGCCATAATCAAATATTTCCATTGAATGTGTTCATCTCTGTTGGTCCTATTAATATTATAACACTGTAGTAAGTAAAGTTGTTGTTGATTAAAACTCTAAATGATGAACATTTGACAGTGTTTGGTTTGGTTGTTCAGGAACAGGGCTGAACTACGGCCTACTGTAAACCCAGTCTGGACAGAAAGCACATGAACTAAACACAAAGCAGCTGAACTAAGAACTGGCTAATATTCTCTCTCCTTTCTGTAATAGAAAATAGAAAATAACTTCACTCACCTGCAGCCATGTGAACCACAAGAGACAAAAGATACAAACACTTCATCATCACTGTGTCTTCTTTACACACCCGCCTCTCAAAGTGCAAAACAGACATCCTGACCCGCTGCCTGTCTGTCTCTTTTAAATAGTTTGTTTCTCAGGAAACTTCAACACGCGCTGCGTCATTTCTCTATTTTGAGAATCCAGTTCATCACTCATTTCTTGATCTAATTAAAATTCTATGTGCAGTATTAAGATGTATTAACATGTGTTTTCTTATGTCATGCTTTTAGTGTGTTCCTTTGAGTGTTTCTATAAATAATGTGTGTATTTACCAGCCAGTGTTTTTCCTTTGATTTACAGGGCAGTACTAAAGACAGATTTACACTGTGTGAGGTGAGGAGCACGTAGTGGTTGGTCATGAGTGATGATCGTGACTCATTATGAAAAATACAAATAATCAAACATGTACAATTGTAATTATTATTATGATTTATTAGATTTTGAAAATGTTTTCAAACAACAACAAAAAACCCTCCCTCTTATTTTTAGTGCTAAAGCTAAGTGCTTCGAATAATAAGATTGTCCCTGATGAGCAAGCAGAGGACGATGGCGACAGTGGGCAGGAAAAACTCCCTGAGATGGCAGTAGGAAGAAACCTTGAGAGGAACCAGACTCAACAGGGAACCCATCCTCATTTGGGTGATAATGGACAACAGGCATTGATCTGCAGTCATACTGTTTATTAGGAGGCTGGAAGTTCAGTGTAACAGGAGATAATTTGGGGTCCAGTTTGTTATTGGAGGCTCAGGTAGACTGTAGGAAACTCCAGTCCTGAACTACTGAGCAACTGCAGTCACAAGTCCTCAGAGAGCAGCTGTCAGCATCAGCCGAGGCCAGGACAGTCTTCATGGAAAAGTGGAACCATCCCCAATTACAACACGCATACCAGGTAGACCACACATCAATGCGACGAGATCTCCAACCAGAAGTGGGACACCAGGACGAGTCGGACAGGTCCAGAGAGGGGGTCTGGATCACTGGCAGCTCAGTAGAGACATGTATAGCTCGATAAAAAGACAGAAAGAGGGAAAGAGAGAGAGGGAGAGGAGAAGAGAGCAGAAGAGTAGGAGAGATAACAGTTAGGTATGGTCACAGTCACACAGTGTGAATGTACAGCCTATTGTACAGAGTGCAAGCAGGGACTCCGGCAGGCATAACTATGAGAGCATAACTGAAAGGGAGAGCCAGAAGGGAACACAGACATGAAGGCTACCTGAGACGTAAATGACCAATCACTTCACTGTCAACAAACCTGAGTGATTACTGAGTGGGTAATACAGCATCTAAACATACCAGTTCACCAGAATACTCTACGTCCCCTAGTCCCACAAATCTGCTTCTTTGTCACGGGACAACCGGAGGCTATTTACAAAAAAGCTTGGCTAAATAAATAGGGTTTAGCCTAGACTGAGTCCTGAACATTACTTGTAAGGCTATTCCATAACTTTGGATCATTGTAAGAAAAAGCTCTGCCCCTTGCTGTAGTTTTTCATAATACCTGGTAGTGATAAGCAGCCTGTATCCTTTGAATAAAGTAGCCGTGGTGGATTGTAAGACACTAATAGTTCAGATACTGCGGCATGAGACCATTTAATGCTGTCAAAAGTAGTATTTTAAATATCGATGTGAAATTTCACAGGGAGACAGTGCAGTGTGGATAAGATAGGGGTGATGTGCTTGTATCTTCTGTTTCTAGTGAGAACTCTCGCTGCTACATTCTGGATTAACTGTTTATGCACCTAGTTGAACCACCAGACAGTAAGGCATTACAATAGTCCAACCTAGAGTTGATAAAAGCATGAACTATTTTTTTCTGCATCATTTAGTGACAATATATTCCTTATCTTGGCATTATTTCTCAGGTGAAAGAATGCTATCCTTGTAATATTATCTATGTGCTTCAAATGAAAGGTTGGAATCTATAATCACACAGAGGTCTTTCACTGTTGCACTTGATGGAACAGAAAGGCTATTTAAAGTTACAGTGTGATCAGAAAGCTTGCTTCTCGCTGCATGTGGTCCTATGATTAGAACTACTGTCTTATCAGGATTAAGCAGGAGGAAGTTAATTAATTAAAGTCCTACACACATTGCTCAACTAACAATGAAAACTATTACTATGCTTATGAATTATGTTAACTTCATTTCCCAGTGTGCAACTCGGTCAGGTGACATGGGCGCTCACCTGAACCGAGTTGGTCATTAGTTTCATTATAAATAGCTTGTTTTGGTTCATTGTTGTGTCTTGCATCTGTTGATTTTCACCTCGTAAATGTCTGTGAGTTTAGTCCGTGTTTCCCTGTTGTCTTTATTCGTGTTTTGATTTGTTTTATTATTAAAGTCTATTTGTTTGTTTGATTTCCCTGGTTTTGTTTCAATAAAACATAGTTTCTTTAACACCTGGACCTTTTCGTTTATGCCTCGCACCCGAAATGTGACACAATAATGTGATTTCTATCAATTTCCCATTATAATTCTTTTTTCCTTATTTTATATTTCTATATATTTAACCATCTTCAGTGATTTTATAAAAAAAATATTTGGGAGGTGCTTAATTTTTTCATACAGTCCCCCGTTTCTGGACCCATGTCATCGGTCACTCTGAGACAGACCATGACAACAAGACAAGACAACATAAAGGAACTAAAACAAGCTATTTATAATAAAACTAATGACCAACTCGGTTCAGGTGAGCGCCCACGTCACATGACCGAGATGTATAATGGGAAATGAAGTACCAAAAAGAAACTTAAGAAAACTACAAACAAAAAAGTCTTTGGATGCTTTGGCGCCCTCTAGGGATTATCCCTGACAGAACCCCCCATCAAAGGGCGCAGCTCCGGGGCGCCATAGGAGGTCCAGGGCATCCCCCTCAAGATCTGTTGTCTGACCACCTTTTGCAGAGGCTTACTCCTTTGTCCTCTGGGTAGGGTGGCAATGCACGTGGGGCTGGCCAAATTCCACGCTGCCCTGGAAACGGGACTGGGGTTAGCTTCCAGAGTCCGAACGTCTTAGCGCGCATTGGCGTAGGCAGGGCGGCGGAGACGGAGGAAGCTCACTGTCTTCTCTGATGCAGGGCGGCGGAGGCAGAGGAAGCTCGCCGTTGTCGCTGCTGCAGGACGGCGGAGGTGGAGGAAGCTCACCATCCTCTCTGATGCAGGGCGGCGGAGGCAGAGGAAGGTCGTCGTCATCACTGCTGCAGGGCGGCAGAAGCAGAGGAAGCTCGCCATCCTTCTCGTTGCAGGGCAGCAGAGGCAGAAGAAGCTCGCCTCTTGCCGCTACACCGCTTGGTCATCCTTCCGCTCTCCGCGTCGGCTTCCCAAGTGTCAAACATCATAGCCTCCTCCACTACGCCTCTGGTTCGGTCTTGCATTCTGTCCTGTCACGTTTGTAGTGTGAGTGAGGCATAGATACAGAGGTCTTGATGGTGAAAAGAGAATGATGTTTATTATTTTAAGACAGATAAAGAAGGCAAACAAAACAGATAAACTCTAAGTAAACGCAAATCAAAAACAAGAATCACTATGGGGAAATACTCACTAAACTTTACTGACATGAACTAAGTTAAATCAACAGATGCAAGACAACATAAAGGAACTAAAACAAGCTATTTATAATAAAACTAATTACCAACTCGGTTCAGGTGAGCGCCCACGTCACCTGACCGAGATGTATAATGGGAAAGTACCAAAATGAAACTTAAGAAAACTACAAACAAAAAAGTCTTTGGACGCTTTGGCGCCCTCTAGGGGTTATCCCTGACACCTATATAGTTACTTTTTTTTTTAGCAGCAAACCTTATGAGTTCTTAAAGGTTCTATTTAGTACTTAGTGTGAATATATGTATTTGTTATATATGTGAGTAATGTGATTAAATATTGTCATATACGTGATTAAATATGTTTTGTCTAAAAACGTATGAATGTAGAATGAAAAAAGCAGTGGGCCTAAAACCAAACCCTGTGGAACACCAACCTCTACTTGATAACATGCAGAATAGTCATGATTTAAATATACCAACTGGTCAAATAGGATCTGAACGCAACTATGGCATTGGAGACCGTGAACTTTTTTCAAGCTGGCACTTGAAAAATTAAGAAATTGGTTGGAGGGGGCAGAACATCCTTTCCTCGTTTGGATGTATCATCGAAACAAGTACCTAAAGACTGCTAAGAGACTAAATTCACGTCAGGCATGATGTTCACTATTTTTCTCTCATTTTCAGTTCACGTTATCTTATCGCCCTGGTTCTAAGAATGTCAAGCCTGATGCCCTCTCACGACAGTTCTACTCTTCCCAAGACACATCCTCGCCAGAAATGATCCTTCCCTCCACTGTCTCATGGCTACGACCCAACTGGATGTGGAGTATCTCGTTCAGCAGACCCTCGAACAAGAACCAGGCCCAAGTTCCCCCAAACAAACTCTTTGTTCCCGCCTTCGTGCGCCCTCAAGTGTTGGACTGGCACGCACACTCTTTCTCCTACACCAATGCTTTTAGTTGCCCACAATCAAGGAGGATGTGAAAAATTTTGTGGCTTCCTGCGATGTCTGTTCTAGGAACAAGAACACAAACAGACTGCCAGAAGGGTTACTTAGACCCTATTTTGTCACCGGACTACCACCATTGCAGAACAATACATGCATCTTCACCATTGTAGATCATTTTTCCAAATCAGCTCATTTCATTCCACTACCCAAACTCCTGTCAGCCAAGGAAACAGCAGAGCTCCTGGTCAACCATGTCTTCCGCCTTCATGGGCTCCCCGTCAATATGGTCTTGGACAGGGGCCCCGTGATCTCGGGCCCAGTTCTGGAAGGCATTTTGTAACCTCATTGGTGCTACTCCCAGCCTCTCATCTGGATTTCACCCTCAAACTAACGGCCAGATCGAATGAATGAACCAGGAACTAGAAAAGTCCCTAAGGTGCATGGCCTTTCGGGACCCATCCTCTTGGAGCCACTTCCTCCCCTGGGTTGAGTACACCCACAACTCATTACCGACCTCCTTCACAGGCATGTCTCCCTTTCAATGTTGCCTAGGTTACCAACCTCCCCTCTTTCTCAACCAGGAGGAGGAGGTGGCTGTTCCCTCAGCCCTAACGTTTGTCCGCCGCTGCAAGAGGACATGGCTGTGGGCCGACAACAATCTTTTGTGCAATGTTAGTAACTTTCAGCGTCATGCTAACCATCATCAGCTCCAAGGTATCGGATCGGCCAAAGGGTAATGCTATCTACGCATGACCTTTCCCTCAAGACCACCTCAAAGAAACTCTCCCCAAGGTTCATCGGCCCCTTCACTATCAACCGCATCACCGTCTCTGTCTGCCTAGTTTCAACCTCGCTTTGTTTTTTCTGACCACGTCTCTGCCTTTCGATTTGGATTATCGTTATTTGGATGTTTCCCGTTGCCAACCGCTTACCTGCTCGATTTTGGATTACGGACCTTTCTCTCGTCACTCCAGCTTCGAGCTCTGCCTGTTCTCCGACCATGATTAATCCTCGCTCCCCGCCGAGCTCACGCTGTCATCCATACGCCGGCTCAGCACTCTCCTGCTTCACTCCACGCATCAGGCTTCTCGCGGTGGCACACGGCTCAGATTACATGCCGGCTCTGCGCACTTCCGCATTCTCCAGAAGAGCGTCAGACACATCACCCCTCGCCTCTGCGCACTCTTGCTGGTACTACTTGCTTCTGCATTACAGCAAGACTTTTTCTGCTCACCCCACAACACGGAATTCACAATGCAGCTTCAAAGCACCGCAAAGTGAATCACAAGCACTCTTTAACGTTACTTCAGTCGGCATACACTCCCAACTTCTGCACTTGGATTCACAAAGCCCTCTAGCGAGCCTGACACAGTATGATATAAAGTGAAATGCTTATATGGATGCTGTTGACCTACAATATTATATATATAAAAAAAAAAGAAATAAGAGATTTAAAAATAAAGAAACGCTTATTTACATAATATACAGCAATAAGAATAAGAATAAAAATGAAAATAAAATATTAGAATAAGATAAATATAAGAAGTTAAAGAATATATAATAAAAATAGAAAATATATATAGTAAATGAAATATAATAGAAATGTAATGTAGTGCAGTCCAGTAGTGTCCAGTTATTGGCAGGATAATGTGCAAGGCTGCAGTTCAAGTTCACAGTGTGCAAAATGTGCAAGTGTGCAAATGTTCCATGTGTAAACGAATTGTGCATCCTGGTAAAAATTAAAAGTTTGCAGTCCAGAGGTGTGCAAAATGTGCAAGCGTGTGAGTGTTAGATCCTATGTGGTGTTGTGATTGAGAGCTCGTATAGCCTGCAGGAAGAAGCCCATCCTCAGTTTCTCTGTGTTGGTCTTCAGGGAGCGGAAGCACTTTCCTGACCGGAACAGAGAGAACAGTGTATTGTTCAATCCCACCCTCTATAGGGCTCGCCTTTCCTGCACGGTGCTATTCCTGAACCAGGTTGAGATGTTTCCCATCAGTATGCTCTCTATGGTGCAGGAGTAGAAGTTCCTAAGCACCTTAGAGGGTAGCCTAAAGTCTCTCAGGCATCTGAGGTGGTAGAGACGCTGCCGGGCCTTTTTCACCATGGTGTTGATGTGACAGGACCATTACAGGTCCTGCGTGATGTGAACACAGTGGTATCGGAAGCTGTCCACTCTCTCCACTGGTCTCTCGTTGATGGCGGGGGTCTGGTAGTTCCTCTCCTGCTTAGTACTAAAGTCCACTATCAACTTCTTTGTCTTGCTGATGTTCAGGAGAAGATTGTTCCTCTGGCATCAGTTCTCCAGATTTCCAATCTCCTCCAGGTAGGCCGTCTCATCATTGTCAGAGAACAGGCCCACCACGACCGTATCATCAGCAAACTTAATGATGGTGGTGGAGTTCATTGTGGCTACACGGTCATAGGTGTACAAAGAGTACAAGAGGGGGCTCAGAACACAACCCTGGGGGGCTCCAGTGCTGAGAGTGAGGGAGGCTGAGACATGGCCGCCGATCCTTACTGCCTGTGGTCTGCCAGTTAGGAAGTTGGAGATCCACTGACACAGAGATGAGCTGAGTCCCAGGTGAACCAGCTTGGTGGTGAATGTGGAGGAAATTATGGTAATAAATGCTGAGCTGTAGTCGACAAAGAGCATTTTAACATAATTTCCCCTTCTAGTGTCCAAGTGAGTGAGAGCTGTGTGGAGTAGATGAGAGATGGCATCATTCGTAGAGCGGTTCGAGCGGTAGGCAAATTGCAGTGGATCCAGTGTGTCTGGTAGGGAAGAAATGATGAAGTCTCTGACCAGCCGTTCAAAGCACTTCATCACCAATGATGTGAGGGCTACTGGTCGATAGTCATTGAGGGAAGCAGGATGGGGTTTCTTTGGAACAGTAACAATGATGGACTCCTTAAAGCATGTAGGGATCACCGACTGAGACAAAGAGATGTTGAATATCTCTGTGAACACAGGTGCTAGCTGGTCAGCGCAGGCTCTGAGTACTCTACCTGAGATGCCGGCTGGTCCTGCTGCTTTTCTGCTTTGTACGCTCGTTTTTTCCGTGTAACTTCTGCAACTTCTTTTTCCTGTGTGAGAAGTCTCTTTCTCACATTGAACACCGAACCAAGCAGCTCCAGAACTTATCAGGGTGGAATATACAGTGAATTATAAGTTTATAATTTACACTAAAGTTGCAACTGGACAGACTTACCAGGTAATGTTTAGGGCAGTAAACAGTAGCTTTATAGCTTTGGAAAATGCAGAGCCGAGTGTAAATTACAGGCATTAAAAGAAGTAGCAGTCTCATTTAGACCATTAAACACACTGATGTAAACAATCAGCTCCATGGCATCTCTGTGATATACATCCAAATAAGCCAGCTAATATGACTACGCTAACCGCTAGCGTGTAGCATAGTAAAACTAGCTTGTTTAATCATTTATATTTGGACACATACCTGATATACACAATTAGCTCCATTGTTTCTGTAAAATGCTTCTCCAAATATGGATTTATAAGTACAAAAAAACACCGGACACCGGAGCCGGGGAACCCATGCAATTAGGGCGCGCCTCCTTAACCGCTGCAGAACGGGAACAACGTTTTAGAGAGGGTCTCTGCGCGTATTGTGGGTCAGCAGCGCATCACCGGGCCATCTGTCCTCTGCGCCCGGGAAACGCGCAGCCCTGGTGAGAAGTGAGAGTGACTCACCGGGTTCCATCTCCCTCTCCACCACCCTGACCAATGATTCCCGTTTCACGGTAAGAGTACACCTCCAGTTTGGCCACAAACGAGTTAGAAGTACCGCCTTCGTCGACTCCGGTGCTGCTGGTAACTTCATTGACTCTTCCTATGCCAAGAAACTGGGGGTAAAGATCGAGGCGTTATCCCAGCCCGTAAATATTACATCTGCTGACGGTCGGCCCCTCTCCTCCAGCCCCATCACCTTCCAAACTCAACCGATCACCATGAACATCGGCCAACACCAGGAACAGCTTCAGTTCTACCTCACCCCCATCTCATCACCTCCCCTCATTCTCGGACATCCCTGGTTACTTCGTCACGACCCGCTCATATCCTGGACACAAAGTCGGATCCTACAATGGGGGCCAACTTGCTCTGAACTCTGCCTACGGGTCCGGGCTGGGACGTGTTTTAGGGGGTCCGAGGCCCCCGAGGTCGACACCGACGCCATCCCGAGCGCCTACCGAGACCTGGCTGAGGTGTTTTGTAAGAGACGGGCAACCCACCTACCTCCTCATCGCCCCTACGACCTTGCCATCGACCTTCAGCCAGGCTCCATGCCACCCCGCGGCCACCTCTACTCTTTATCTGCCACCGAGACGCAGGCGATGGAGGAATATGTTTCCAACGGACTGCGCCAAGGTACCATTTGGCCTTCTTCCTCGCCTGCTGCCGCAGGGTTCTTCTTTGTGAAGAAATGCGACAGCAACTTACGCCCATGTGTCGATTATCGGGGGCTCAACAACATCACCATCAAGAACCGACATCCATTGCCTCTTACCAACTCTGCCCTGGACGCCCTCTCATTTTTACTAAGTTGGACCTCCGGAGCGCCTACAACTTGGTGCGCATCAGGGAGGGCGATGAGTGGAAGACGGCCTTCATCACTCCCACCAGTCATTATGAAAGTCTGGTAATACCATTTGGACTCTGCAATGCTCCAGCGGTTTTCCAACAATTCATCAATGACGTTCTAAGAGACATGTTAGGTCGCTGGGTGTTCGTCTACCTAGACGACATCCTCATATACTCCCGGACTGTCAGTGAACATGTACAACACGTCAGAGCAGTTCTAAAGAGATTGCTCGCCCACCAGCTGTACTGTAAGTTGGAGAAGTGCGCTTTTCACGAGCGCTCCACCACGTTCCTGGGTTTTGTCATCTCGCCCCAGGGTGTGGCCATGGACCCGCAGAAGCTGGAG
>JAAGKR010009936.1:0-24602 GCA_011419295.1 Clarias macrocephalus
CAAGTTGAAAGTATTATCATGTTCATAAACACTGAGATGTTCATCATCAGGAGCTGTCTTCATCGCTGAGCAGGAAGAGAGTTTTTTTTTTTTTTAATCAAATCTTGGTTTAACCGGTTCAGGAAGTGCGTTGTGGGAGGAAACAGAGGACACGCTTGGTGCAGACGTGGAGACGTGTGCCAGTGCATGCCAATGAAGTGGCCGTGACAGACGTGCATTGTGTCAAGGCTGAGTGGGTGGCATCACATGACCTCATGAATGAGAAGGCGAGGGCGCCAAAGGAGACAAAGCAGTCAAGGTTTAATGATGAGACTGGCACTGTGTGTGTGTGTGCGTGTGTGTGTGTGTGTGTGTGTGTGTGTGTGTGTGTGTGTGTGTGTGTGTGTGTGTGTGTGTTGGGGGGCATTGGGAGGGGGGGTGGTCAGGGGTGCAGTTAAAGGATATATAGAGAGCAGAAAGAGGAGAAAGAAAAGAGGAGGAAGGAAGACAGAAATCCTAAACATCACTGTACATGTATACAGTATACACTGTAAAAACTCCCATAATGCTCTGGGGTTAGGTGTTTAATTTGGCTGTTTGGATTAGAGCGGAGAGCAAAACCTGTGCTGGGAGCAATCTGGCAAAAGAAACAAACAAACAAGCAAATATGGCATGGAGTCTGACTGGTAAAGAATTTAGCTACAAGAATTAATTAATGATGGACAGAAAGAAAGACAGATAGATAGATAAACAGACACAGACAGACATATAAATAGACAGACAGATAGATAGACAGACAGACAGATAAATAGACAGACAGACAGATAGATAGACAGACAGATAGATAGATAGACAGATAGACAGATAGACAGAAAGATAAATAGACAGACAGATAGACAGACAGACAGATAGACAGACAGACAGACACAGACAGACAGATAAATAGACAGACAGATAGATAGACAGACAGACAGATAAATAGACAGATAGACAGACAGACAGATAAATAGACAGACAGATAGATAGACAGACAGACAGATAGATAAACAGATAGATAGATAGACAGACAGACAGACCGATACATATATAGATAGATAGATAGATAGATAGATAGATAGATAGATAGATAGATAGACAGACATAGACAGGCAAACAGACACAGACAGACAGATAAATAGACAGACAGACAGACAGATAAATAGACAGACAGACAGATAAATAGACAGATAGATAGATAGATAGATAGATAGATAGATAGATAGACAGACAGACAGACAGACAGACAGATAGATAGATAGATAGAAAGATAGATAGACAGACAGACAGGCAGACAGACAGGCAAACAGACACAGACAGACAGATAAATAGACAGACAGACAGACAGATAAATAGACAGACAGACATATAAATAGACAGACAGATAGATAGATAGATAGATAGATAGATAGATAGATAGATAGACAGACAGACAGACAGACAGGCGAACAGACACAGACAGACAGATAAATAGACAGACAGACAGACAGACAGATAGATAGACAGACAGACAGATAGATAGATAGATAGATAGATAGATAGATAGATAGAAAAATAAGTTGCAAATGTAAACAGTGTTCATTTCTAATGTATTATGTAAGTATGTGTATCGGTAATGTATTAGAATTTCCATAAAATGTATATCTGTACAAATATATAATATATAATTCATATATCATCAGGGACAATGATTATCCTCCTGCTCTTTTAGTTTGTTATTCAGCTGTTAGTCGTCTCTCTCAGTAATAACACGCTCAGGCCACGCTAAAAAAGATGACTTCTCTTTGTGTGTGTGTGTGTGTGTGTGTGTGTGTGTGTGTGTGTGTGTGTGTGTGTGTGTGTGTGTGTGCGCGTGTGTGTAAACACACCAGTTTTTCCGCCTCTTTACAGCCATGTTGACTGTAAACACTCGGCTTGTCAATGTCACATTGAGAGCAGATAAATATCACAGCCTTCACCGGGGGTCTCCTCTATACTGTATCTGTCCCGCTTGGCTCAGACGTTCACATCGCTCTATACAGTTATTGTTTCTGTAAGAACAACTAACTCACAGGGGAATTTCTGATCTATCATACATCAGATAAACCCCGGGTGGGGTGAAGTTTAGCACGTGCTTCCTCTGAGACGCGTGACGTCGACCACTGTGTTTCTAACGGACAGAGGAGAGCGCTATCCGCCCTCTTCTACATACACAAGCGCACAGATGTGTACAACTGGATAGACTCACTGTGATTGACGGGGGAGATTAGGTATGCTCCTCCCACCAAGAGAGTGGCTAATTGTCTGGTTTATTTCCGAAACTGATGCCATTTTTATTATAAATTCTTAAATTGTACAATATACGGTTTGCTCTCTCTCTCTCTCTCTCTCTCTCTCTCATTGAGAAAGTCAATAAAATGACCCCCTTGTTGTTGTTCCTGATTCCTTATATGGTAATACTTCCTGCATCTCATGCCCAGACGAGGATACGTCTAAACAGCTTCATCTCAATACATCTAATTCTTCCTTTGATTCATTTTAACACTTAAATACTATATAATAAATGAGGCTTCATGATGACGGTGCGCACGCGCCGATTCCGAATCTTATGGTGGTTGCCATAGCAACAATTTGACATATGACACAGCTCTAAACCTGTAATTATACAGTACGTGGATCATCCCACTACTGTACAGTATAAATAACATGATACTCTTCTCCCAATGGTTGATTATTTTCCTGTTACAGCATGCCACATGCTAACTGTTGTACCTCTGAGTGTTGTCCTGTTCCTCCATGAGTACAATCCCAGATTTCACTTCTTTTTATGTTTTTTTTTTTTTTTACATCCTTATATAACACAGCCGCTGTCTGAGTACCACTAAAGAAGACTTCCTGTATTTATTTATTTATTTATTTATTTATTTATTTATGTGTCTGAGTGAATCAATCGGAAGTGGAAGTGTAGGCGACCACTTTGTGAATCATTTCTTTTCTGATTCACAGAACAAAAGGCAAAAGGCCGGATGTAAAGAGAGAACCTGAGCCCGGGCTCTAGACTCATCATGATGGTGAGGAAAGGTCACGTGGCATAAAACACAAAAATACCCTTATGTAAAAAAATAAAAATAATAAGAAATGTGTAACGCTAATCCAATGGATTTCAGTCTTTCTTTCGCCCTCTAGTGTGTGAAATGTGATATTAGGTTCATGATGGCCACTGTGGAATGGTTGTGTGTGTAGGAGGGTTGTGTATGAGGGTTGTGTATGAGGGTTGTTTACTGGACTACAGATCTGGAGTTTTCCACCAGAACACACTCACGTGATGTATGTTTAGAGGATTTCTGATTTAATAGTGATGAAATATGAGCGCCAATCCCATTCCAGTTTAATACAGGGGACAATAAATAAGAATAAACAGACATATATTACAGTACATAAAACAAACAAGCAAACGCTGATAAAAACACAAGTTCTTTTTGGGAAATTCAAAACCAATGTTTTTATATTTATGTACAGTCTTTATAGTTTTTTTAGAGCAAGGCAGGACATTTTATTATTATTATTTTATTATTATAAATTTGTGATATATGTTACTTACAGTATAAATCATGATATCGATGAGGATGAATAATTCAAAGTGACCCATAAAGCTTTAGTAGTGCAGTGCTCTTTCTGGTCATGTGACCACTATATAATTAAATACAATTATTTTTTTGATTTGTTGATCTTTGTTCATGATTCACATCATTTTATTTACATTTCTTATTTCTTCATCGGTCTGTTCCTCTTCTTATTTTTCTTATGTGGTAATAGTATTCCATTTATCATGAAGAATTTAACATCAATAATAATAACAGTAATCATCATCATCATCATCATCATCTCCTCTTCTCTCGCTCCTCCTCCTCCTATTCCTTCTTCTTTTTCTTTTTTACTTCTTCTTCTTCTTCTTCTTCTTCTTCTTATTATTATTATTATTATTAGTTTCATTTCCATCATCACCCTTCACCCATGATGAGACTACTGGAGCTAATGTTTTATTCTTTCACCAGAGTTTTGGGAGGAAATCTGTTAGTTTGGGTTTCGGGAAGCTGCACCACGTGAGGTTGTCCTCTAGGCTGCAGCAAACTCTAACTCTCATTCTTCTGACTGCTTGATTTGTAATCTGATACTGTATGAATCACATGTTAATCATTCCTGAAGCATTTATCTGAGAGTAACTCCAGTGAAACTTACACAGAGGAATCTGGCTTTATTTCGAGGCTCTCACTTGACCTGTGAGAGATTTCCTCATACACAAAGTGCTTTATATTAGAAAATAGAGGTTTACATGCTTATTCACACACTACGGACTAATTGGGAACGCCAGTTAGTCTAATCTGCATGTCTATGGACTGTGGGAGGAAATCGGAGGGAATGTGGGTGTACCCAGAGGAAACCCACCAAGTACAGGAAGAACATGCAAACTCCATGCACACAAACCCCAAGGAGGAAATCGAACCCGGACCTTGGATTCGACCGTGCTAACCACTACACCACCGTGCCGCCTCTTTAGGTCACATCTTTCTTTTCATTGAAGTTAGTTTTTTCAGTGACATTTATTGTGACAATTAAAAAAAATGAAACAATACAAGATGTTCTGCACGAAAAAAAAGATACATAAGGATAATCAAATATAAATGATTGCAAAAATTCCATGAAACATGCATCATACATAATTTTTGCAGATGTATCAATGTCTTTAGAACTGAGTAAACATTGTATAAAAGAAGGACCACAAGGCTGAACATAAATTCTATAGACTCCTATTGCAGGTCTATAAAGTTCTATAGAATTTAGGAAACATTCTATGGAACATGCACCATGAATCAGATTTTTTATAAAGTCCTAGTGCGGTTCTACAGAGTTCTATAGGATTAGGTAAAGGTTCTGTGGAACATGCATCTGGAGTTCTATAGGGTCATTTTGCAGGTCTATGAAGAGAGCGTACATCTTAAAACAGACGTTCAAGTCCTATTCAAAAATCAGAATTCTGTAGGACATCTCAGTGTCATAGCAAACGTTCTATACAGTCCTATCTAGTGAATCTGACATCATGACATAGATCGCCAAAGGGGACGTTGCTTACCGTGGATTCCCAGAGTGCCAAAACTTATATTTCAACTCAGTCACAGAAGCACTTTCATCAAGAAAACACATCTGATATCGTTATCTTAAAAAACATGCTTCATCTCCTTGGTTCTGAAATCCTTAAGAACTGTACTAGGGCACTAATTGATGTGTGGAACAAGAGATGTGGTACAACCCAACATAGTACACTAGCTATTTAACACCACTAGGGATTTAAGTCCAAAACAGTTAGTTAACTATTAATTAGAAAGCTTGAAATATCATCAGTCAGTGTTAGTTAACGTTACTTGCACATCATTTATCAAAGAATTTGCGCCTCTGAAAAGTATCATGATGCATACTCAAATTAACAAAACTGAAAAAAAATTAAATAAAAAACAAAATAACAAAACCAAAAACAAAAAAAATATATATATATTTTATTTTATTATTATGTGGCTTTAAATGTTTTATTTTGTTTTGGGTTTTGTTATTTTGTTTTTGAATGTTTTATTTTGCTTTGGGTTTTGTTATTTTGTTTTGGGTTTTATTATTTTGTTTTTGAATGTTTTATTTTGTTTTGGGTTTTGTTATTTTGTTTTTGAATGTTTTATTTTGTTTTGGGTTTTGTTATTTTGTTTTTGAATGTTTGATTGTTTTGGGTTTTGTTATTTTGTTTTTGAAAGTTTTATTTTGCTTTGGGTTTTGTTATTTTACTTTGGGTTTTGTTATTTTGTTTTTGAATGTTTTATTGTTTTGGGTTTTGTTATTTTGTTTTGGGTTTTGTTATTTTGTTTTGGGTTTTCTTATTTTGTTTTTGAATGTTTTGTTTTGTTTTGGGTTTTGTTATTTTGTTTTTGAATGTTTTATTGTTTTGGGTTTTGTTATTTTGTTTTTGAATGTTTTATTTTGCTTTGGGTTTTGTTATTTTGTTTTGGGTTTTGTTATTTTGTTTTTGAATGTTTTATTTTGTTTTGGGTTTTGTTATTTTGTGTTTGAATGTTTTATTTTGCTTTGGGTTTTGTTATTTTGTTTTGGGTTTTGTTATTTTGTTTTTGAATGTTTTATTTTGCTTTGGGTTTTGTTATTTTGTTTTGGGTTTTGTTATTTTGTTTTTGAATGTTTTATTTTGTTTTGGGTTTTGTTATTTTGTGTTTGAATGTTTTATTTTGCTTTGGGTTTTGTTATTTTGTTTTGGGTTTTGTTATTTTGTTTTTGAATGTTTTATTTTGCTTTGGGTTTTGTTATTTTGTTTTGGGTTTTGTTATTTTGTTTTTGAATGTTTTATTTTGTTTTGGGTTTTGTTATTTTGTGTTTGAATGTTTTATTTTGCTTTGGGTTTTGTTATTTTGTTTTGGGTTTTGTTATTTTGTTTTTGAATGTTTTATTTTGCTTTGGGTTTTGTTATTTTGTTTTGGGTTTTGTTATTTTGTTTTTGAATGTTTTATTTTGTTTTGGGTTTTGTTATTTTGTGTTTGAATGTTTTATTTTGCTTTGGGTTTTGTTATTTTGTTTTGGGTTTTGTTATTTTGTTTTTGAATGTTTTATTTTGCTTTGGGTTTTGTTATTTTGTTTTGGGTTTTGTTATTTTGTTTTTGAATGTTTTATTTTGTTTTGGGTTTTGTTATTTTGTGTTTGAATGTTTTATTTTGCTTTGGGTTTTGTTATTTTGTTTTGGGTTTTGTTATTTTGTTTTTGAATGTTTTATTTTGCTTTGGGTTTTGTTATTTTGTTTTGGGTTTTGTTATTTTGTTTTTGAATGTTTTATTTTGTTTTGGGTTTTGTTATTTTGTGTTTGAATGTTTTATTTTGCTTTGGGTTTTGTTATTTTGTTTTGGGTTTTGTTATTTTGTTTTTGAATGTTTTATTTTGCTTTGGGTTTTGTTATTTTGTTTTGGGTTTTGTTATTTTGTTTTTGAATGTTTTATTTTGTTTTGGGTTTTGTTATTTTGTGTTTGAATGTTTTATTGTTTTGGGTTTTGTTATTTTGTTTTTGAATGTTTTATTTTGCTTCGGGTTTTGTTATTTTGTTTTGGGTTTTGTTATTTTGTTTTTGAATGTTTTATTTTGTTTTGGGTTTTGTTATTTTGTTTTTGAATGTTTTATTGTTTTTGGTTTTGTTTTATTGTTTTGGTTTTTGTTATTTTGTTTTTGAATGTTTTATTGTTTTGGGTTTTGTTATTTTGTTTTTGAATGCTTTATTTTGCTTTGGGTTTTGTTATTTTGTTTTGGGTTTTGTTATTTTGTTTTTGAATGTTTTATTGTTTTGGGTTTTGTTATTTTGTTTTTGAATGCTTTATTTTGCTTTGGGTTTTGTTATTTTGTTTTTGAATGTTTGATTGTTTTGGGTTTTGTTATTTTGTTTTTGAATGTTTTATTTTGCCTTGGGTTTTGTTATTTTGTTTTGGGTTTTGTTATTTTGTTTTTGAATGTTTTATTGTTTTGGGTTTTGTTATTTTGTTTTTGAATGTTTTATTGTTTTGGGTTTTGATATTTTGTTTTTGAATGTTTCATTTTGCTTTGGGTTTTGTTATTTTGTTTTGGGTTTTGTTATTTTGTTTTTGAATGTTTTATTTTATTTTGGGTTTTGTTGTTTTGTTTTTGAATGTTTTATTGTTTTGGGTTTTGTTATTTTGTTTTTGAATGTTTTATTTTATTTTGGGTTTTGTTGTTTTGTTTTTGAATGTTTTATTTTGTTTTGGGTTTTGTTATTTTGTTTTTGAATGTTTCATTTTGCTTTGGGTTTTGTTATTTTGTTTTGGGTTTTGTTATTTTGTTTTTGAATGTTTTATTTTATTTTGGGTTTTGTTGTTTTGTTTTTGAATGTTTTATTTTGTTTTGGGTTTTGTTATTTTGTTTTTGAATGTTTCATTTTGCTTTGGGTTTTGTTATTTTGTTTTGGGTTTTGTTATTTTGTTTTTGAATGTTTTATTTTATTTTGGGTTTTGTTGTTTTGTTTTTGAATGTTTTATTTTGTTTTGGGTTTTGTTATTTTGTTTTTGAATGTTTCATTTTGCTTTGGGTTTTGTTATTATTGTTTTGGGTTTTGTTATTTTGTTTTTGAATGTTTTATTTTATTTTGGGTTTTGTTGTTTTGTTTTTGAATGTTTTATTTTGTTTTGGGTTTTGTTATTTTGTTTTTGAATGTTTCATTTTGCTTTGGGTTTTGTTATTTTGTTTTGGGTTTTGTTATTTTGTTTTTGAATGTTTTATTTTATTTTGGGTTTTGTTGTTTTGTTTTTGAATGTTTTATTTTGTTTTGGGTTTTGTTATTTTGTTTTTGAATGTTTCATTTTGCTTTGGGTTTTGTTATTTTGTTTTGGGTTTTGTTATTTTGTTTTTGAATGTTTTATTTTATTTTGGGTTTTGTTGTTTTGTTTTTGAATGTTTTATTTTGTTTTGGGTTTTGTTATTTTGTTTTTGAATGTTTCATTTTGCTTTGGGTTTTGTTATTTTGTTTTGGGTTTTGTTATTTTGTTTTTGAATGTTTTATTTTATTTTGGGTTTTGTTGTTTTGTTTTTGAATGTTTTATTTTGTTTTGGGTTTTGTTATTTTGTTTTTGAATGTTTCATTTTGCTTTGGGTTTTGTTATTTTGTTTTGGGTTTTGTTATTTTGTTTTTGAATGTTTTATTTTATTTTGGGTTTTGTTGTTTTGTTTTTGAATGTTTTATTTTGTTTTGGGTTTTGTTAATTTGGTTTGCACTTTTTGGCCACCGTAGAAAAGAGTTTGTAGAAATAGTTACAAGATAAGAATATCAGTGATATTATTATTTCAGGTTGTAAGGTTGAGTATCTGACGCCCTCTTTGCACTAAGTTGTACTTCTTTGGTGGTCAGACAAATACACTCCCTGTTCGGTAATCGGAGAGTGAAATGGATGACAAATGGAAAAAGTAGATCAGATAAAGATGAAGTTTTGTCTTAAAATGACTCCAGCGTGTTAAAATTCACTTATACCACTTCAGCGCTGTTATTTCAGCCAAAGTGAAAATATGAACTAATCCCAGTAAAAATATTCACTTTATCTTTTCTAATTAATATCTATTGGTGCAGGTGAGTGTTTACATTGAGACAGTAGCGCATTAGTAGATTATTATAAAGTAGATTATTAAATCCCACACGTAACTGTTCATAACATCACTTTTACTCAATGTTGAGGTTTCACTTATGGTGCAGGTTAAACGTCAGCCAGATATCTAAGGACTGCAAAAGTTTCATTAAATTCTGTCCAGACAGTTTTGCATGATGCTGAGACAAAGACTGTCTGGACAGACATACAGAAATTTTCTGAGACTGGTTCCTGGTCCTCCAATGTATCACATAAAGATATCATTGAAAGAGCGACTTCTGATCAATGTACAGACAAAATCTTACTTTTGTTTATATAGATGAAAGGACTGAGATGAAAGGGTTAAAAGATGAAAGTCATCAGTTAATGTGGAATGCATTGATCGACTTCAGCATTTGATTCTAATGCATGCGTGTTAGCTAAAGGCTACAAAATCTCTTCAACTATAAATATGTGTAACGAATTAAAATAAGTGTAAATAATAATAATAATAATAATAATAATAATAATAAATAAAAAACAATAATGTACAATATCTCTGGATCCTTTCCAAACTTAATCTTGTACCTCCTGTATATACTTGCACAGTAAAAATAATCATCCCTGAATTTTTCCAAAGTCTGTGAGCTATAGTCATGCTGTGCGCTTTTAAGCGTCTCCTACTGCGCGTCCTTCACTTCTCCAGATCGTTGCTGCGCCTCGTCTTGACCTTTAAGCGCTGAACCCACAGCCGCAGAGTCGTTTCATAACACCCTGCTGACTCGTGTTTACTCCGGAGAACTGACTAGTGTAAAATCTCTCTCTCTCTCACACACACACACTGACCTGAGACTAGCAGCTTTGATTCGTTACTATATCATTGGTCTTTAGTCTTAATGTTGTTAAAGTTGTTATTTCTATGGTAACGACGCACACTTGTAAGGCAGACGATCCATCATTGCTATATTTGTTCCAAGGAAAAGAAGAAAAAAAAACACATAAACATTGCTATGGTGAATTTTGTTTAACATTCAGGTGTAATTGCTGTTCAAGAAGAGGATTATAACTGCGGTTCATCACATCACTGTATTGTTGTCACATTGTCACATTCATTTGTTTCTTTATATATAATATATACAGTAGGTGTATTTAAAGAAATGATTTATCTGCATATAATTTTAATATGCATTCATAGTTTTTATTACTTAAGCTGGGGGCGGGGCTTATTTCAGGGCCTGAAATCAGGAATGTAACCAGATCCACTATAATGAGAATGTATTATTATTAATAATATGAATAATAATTCTTTATTATATTCGTTTAAACACTCTAACACTGTTAATCCAAGCGGGATTTATTCAGTTTGTGTGTCTTTAGTGGGTTTAATGTGTTTATTGTGTGAAGGAGAAGCTCACACTCCATGAGCAAACACTCTACACACACCACTAAACACTAAGCCCCTTTAAATCCTTTTCATGGCTCTGGGTGTTTTTTTTTTAAATTATCAGAGCTGAGACACAAGCTATAAAGCGTGTGTGTGTGTGTGTGTGTGTGTGTGTGTGTGTGTGTGTGTGTGTGTGTGTGTTGAAATACCGAATGTCTCAGTACAACCAGTTCATCTGGCATTACAGTTGGTGTTACTGCGCGCGCGCACACACACAGACCCAATTCCTGAGAATGAGATCTCAATGTTTGGTTAATGTCATATACTGTAGATTCTAGAACATTATTCACTTCAATAAAACTCTGTAGAATTTTTACTTAGTTTTATAGAACTCAGCAGACCTGCAATAGAAATCTCATGTTTTACAGAACTTTATAGAACTCAGCTATATACAGTAGCACTCTATAGACCTCCAGAAGGATGTTTTAGAACTTCTGCTTTGAGATGCATGTGCTATAGAGTTTTTACTCAATTCCATAGAACTCTATAGATCTACAGTAGAACTCAATAGAACTTCTGCCTCATGTTGCATGTTCTATTGAACATTTAGTCAGTTATATAGAACTCTATAAACCCCCAGTAGGACTTTATAGAATTTTTCGCTCTGAGTTTTACTCCGTCCTACAAAACTCTACAGACCTGCATTTTACCTGTTTCATATTACATGCTCTACAAAACATTTATTCAGTTGTATAGAACTTCATAGACCTCCAATAGGTCTTTATAGAAAATCTGCTATGAGATGCGTGAGCTATAGAATTTTTACTCTGTTCTACAGAACTCATCAGATCATCAATAGAACGCTATAGGACCTCTGCTCATGTTATGTTTTATGTTTTAACATTTACTCATTTCTATAGACCTCCAATAAAACTATTTCTACTTAGTTCTATAGAATCTTCACAGACTTAAAATAGAATTTTAGAGAACCTTTGCTCTAAGATGCATGTTCTATAGGAACTTAACTCAGGCATATAGAACTTTAAAGACCTTCACGTATAGAACTTTAAAGACCTCCAATAGGACTCCAGAACTCTACAGACCTGTAATTTAACTCTGTAGAACCTCTTTTTCATGTTACATGTTCTACAAAACATTTATTTAGTTAACTATAAATGTATAGACCTCAAATAGGACTTTATACAAAATCTGCATTGAGATGCAGGGCTTATAGAATTTTACTCAGTTCTAAAGAACTCTACAGATCATCAATAGAACTAACTCTATTGCACTTAGACTTCATGTTGCATGTCTTATAGAACATTCACTAAGTTGCATAGAATGCGATAGACGTCCAATAGAACCTTTGCTCTGAGATGCAAGTGCTATAGAATTTTGTCTCTGTTCTATATACAGTAACTCTACAGACCACCATTAGGACTCTATAGAACATCTGCTCATGTTGTATGTTTTATGTCGTAACGTCCACTCATTTCTATAGACCTCCAATAAAACTTCAGATGTGTGACCTATAGAATTTTTACTTATTTCTATAGAATATTCACAGACTTACATTTTAGAGAATGTTTGCTCTAACATGCCTGTTATATAGAGATTTAACTCAGGAATACAGAACTTTATCGACGTCCAATAGGATTTTATAGAACTTTTTCTCTGAGATGCAAGTTCTACAAAAAATTGTATTCAGTCCTACAGAACTCTACAGACCTGTAGAGAACTCAGCAGAATGTTTGTTTCATATTACATGTTCTACAAACCAGTTATTTAGTTAACTATAACTTTTATGACCTCCAATAAGGCTTTATAGAAAATCAGCTTGAGATGCATGGCTTATAGAATTTTTACTTAGATCTATAAAAACTTTGATCTGCTGTAAGATGCATGTTCTATAGAAATTAAATTTAGAAATACAGAACTTTATAGACCTTCAATGGGACTTTATAGGACCACTGCTGTGAACTTCTACTTCATTTATTTTTTTACTTTTGCTCAGTTCTATAGAACTCTACAGAACTGCAATATAACTATAGAATTTCTGTTTCATGTTGTACAAAAACAAACAAACAAACAAAACTTATTTGGTTCTATATAATTCTATAAACCTCCATGTAATAAGAGCATATAGCAGTACTGATTTAAGATGTATGACATTTTGAATTTTGTATAGAATCTTTACAGACTTGAAATCGGATATTAGAGAACTTTTGCTCTAACATGCATGTTTTATAGAACTTTTCGTGTCATATAAAATTCTACAATTCAATTCAATTAAAATGGATTTACTGTATATAGCACTTTTAACAATCATTGTCACAAATCAGCTTTACAGAAACAAAAGAAAATTATAGAAATTAGTATGAAATATGTGAGAATATATATACGGTTTATGAATTACAAAAACTCCCAAAGATGTCAATAGGAAGAAACCTTGAGAGGAACCAGACTCATCAGGGAACCCATCCTCACCTGGGCGATAACGGATATCAGGGATTAATCTGCAGTCATACTGTGTGTTAGGAGGCTGGACGTTCAATATAACAGGTGATGGAGTCCAGTTTGTTAATGGACGCTCAGGCACAAAACTCTTCGGAATTCCAGTCCTGAACTATCTATAGACCTCCTGTAGGACTTTATCTCTGAGATTCACAGGAGATCTATGGAGTTTTTAATGACATTTATAGAAGTGTATAGACTGCTCCCAGGGATTTATAGAACTTTTGCTCTGATATTCCTGTTCCATAAAAAATTGACTTAGTAATTTAGAGCTTTACAGACCTACACAGGACTTTATAGAGCCTCTGAAATAAGTTTCCATAGAGAACTCTTTTTAAAAATTATTTCTACACTGCTAGAAATTAACCCACAAGTTACACAAGAACAGTTTTATCAGGGAAACCACTCTACTGTATCTTGTGCTGTTATAGGAAACGAATCAGTTTCTCTCAATCAATCAATGGTGTGATTTAGAACAATTTATACAGACCGTCTTTCACATAAGTTGCTGTGACTCTTACTGACATATCAGCAAGAATGCAATAATTTAAACACACTTTACTGTCTCAAACACTTTTACAGGAAATGAAGAAACACTTGCTGACCAATTGGAAGGCAGGAAAGCAGTCTTGACGGTTTGAGATCATCTCCAGGCTGAAGCTTCCTTCAGATCTGCCTCTGGTCAGGATGTGTTGTATGTGTGTGTGTGTGTGTGTGTGTGTTGTTACCAGCACGCCCACGGCGAGAGGATGAACCCCGTCGACAGAGCATCCTCGCCGTCCGCACCTATGGATAAAAATAGACGGGTGTGTGGGACGAACGGAAACACACACACACACACACACACACACACACACACACACACACACACACTGTATATTTTGTCTTTCTCACTGACTTCCTTCTCTTTGCGCCCATTAATTCATTTTCCTAACTCTATACCTTACATCATAATACTTGTCCTAAATGTCTGAAGTTGTCATAGCCAGTGTGTGTGTGTGTGTGTGTGTGTGTGTGTGTGTGTGTGTTTGTATGGCAACAACGTTTGTTACCATAACAAGCCATGTCACAAAGTTTTATGACAATCCTGCAGTGAAGGCTGACATAATGATGTCATACACGTGTCACGGAACATGTTGCACAGTGTTCATCATAATAACGGGGGGGTTCCATTACATCAAACGCTGACACGGAATATTTGTAGTCTGTTCCCCCGTCACATGAAATTTTACTTCCTTAATGAGGTCCTATACTTTTCTAAAGTTGAAACAGAAACGTGAGCGTGTATAGGATGTTATATGAAATGAACGCTGGCACGGAGATTGTCGTCATTCACTGTTGAGCAAATGAGAAACTGCTGTAATGACGGAATATTCACTTTGTTCTTCTCTATTATATTTTCTTCATCTAACTTAATGGACTTTTAAGTGTATCAGTACCCTGGCAACATGATGACTCGCTGTATCATTACAGACTGTTCACAATAATACTACTACTACTATGACTACACACACACACACACACACACACACACACACACTCCCATTATGCAATACAAAATGCTATTTGTGCTTAAATATATTAGAGGATTAGAGTGTAACATTCCATCACTACTCAATCCTGTATTCCGATTGGTCAGAAGGCGTTGATGAATTTTTCCATAACATTAAGCTCCGTTCTTATTAATGTACTCAATCTACGAGGGTGAGTCAAAAGTGATCCGCACTCCGGTTATAATAAAATCTATGTTGGCTACAACGCTTTCCATTCAAGCTAACTGTCTCTTCAGTCACTTCTGTGCAGGTATGAACGTGTTACATCAGATCATTTGTAATAGAGGTGCGAGCAAAAATGGATGCCTGCACAAAAGAAGATCAGCGTGCAGAGATTCGGACAGTTTTTTTGTGGCCTGAGGGGTGTATCCAGTGTCCAAACAATCTGGAGCGACGCTCTAAAGCTGAAAGAGAATCGTTACTCGTGACGAGATTCATCACTAGGAGTCTGAGAGTAAATGGAACGGAATCATCCACAATCGGCGACCGAGAAAAGTCAACCATCAGCTGTAAAATTCATCAACGCTTACAGTTTTCTGGGATTCTCAAGGGCCATAAGTATCGGAACAGCATCAGGAAAATGGTTCAACAATCTGCAGTGCTCGTTACAGTGAGGCACTTATTGAAGTGCTGAAGACTAAACTTGTACATCCGCACACTTGTCCTGCCCACTTCATTTTGCGGCGTTAAATCATCCTGCCTATAGTCCTGATCTCACGCCATCACCTGTTTGGTCCCCTGAAAGCAGCCGTACAAGGATGATATTTATGAAATTTTAAACGCAGAAAAATATTTGCTACATCACGTCATTAAAACAAACATGTCACAGAGTAAATGGTGAGAGCAATGAAGTTTTATTTTTGAATAAGAAACACTTGTTAATGTGGGCTGTGCTTTAAAAAATAAAACACTTTAGGATCCTCTGTTATAGCTGTCAACGTTGAGGTAACTAAGATCCTAAATTTTTTTTATTGCTTTTATTGTTCTTAAAATTAGACTTGCTCTCATGCCAAAGTTACAGAACCGTGACTTTCAGCTGACCTTGTGTCTAGGTATGTCTATTTCAATGAACATAAAATACTGTATGTTTCCTGATGACTATTTTCTGAGGTCACTCCCAATGGGTAGATGGTGTACAGTACATTCCGATAATTTAATCCTCCAAAGAATTTTAAAACCCTTCTTGGATTTCGTAGAACCCCAGCATGAGAAATGGCTTGGAGGAACTTCAGCATTTAATACTTATCATAGACTTTATATGGACTAGGACAAGCCAGAAACTTGCAGTTTAGTGTAAGATTAAGATGTCACATGTCCCTTACAGTACAGTGAATTTATTATTTTCTTCCGGATATTCCAGGGGTCGGAGTGCAGGGGCAGCCAGGATACAGCGCCACTGGAGCGGATTGGGTTAAGAGCCTTGCTCAAGGGCTCAACAGTGGCAACTTGGCGGTGCTGGGGCTTGAATTCCTGACCTTCCGATCAATATCCCAGAGACTTAACAGTTTGAGCCACCACTGCCCCTGCAGAAGTGGATTACTGCTGCTGGGGGAGAATTTCCGCTGCAAACAGTTGGCGTGGTATGTACTGTACAGTATGGTAAGTTATGGGGTGGGTAAAAAATGTACTAGACAAGATTTTATGGCTATAGAACTTGTAGTACCACCCCATGGTGCACCCCTCTACATGTGTGGTTAGACCAGAATTTGCCAGGACGTTGGCTGGGATAATACAGACCTCATAAATAGCCTCCAAGAAGTCCAGATCTCACTCCATGTAATTTTTTTCCTGTGGGGAAAGGGAGGAAGAGTACAGGACAAAGCCTCTCACTGGAGGACTTGGAGGCATGGATTCAGGAGGTCCCAGATGAAGACTGTACATTCCATCCCCAGCCGTTTGAGGAAACTAGTTGATGCCACCAGTGCCTTTATGCAGCATTAATAGACTTCTACAGGGGCAGTGGTGGTTCAAACGACTAAATCTCTGGGATACTGATCAGAATGCCAGGGTTTCAAGCCCCAGCACCACCAAGTTGCCACTGTTAAGCCCTTGAGCAAGGATCTTAACTTAATGTGCTTATTTAAAACTGAATGCTGGCCTCTCAGGACCTTCCTTAATGTACCACCACTTGCACCTTACAAGAACTCGACTGGGAGTTATTGTCCTATTTGATCAGGCATTTCTACCTCACTCCAAGCCATTTCCACATGCTTGAGCCATTAAAGGAGTTCCTGGGAGGCCAGGGTTTCAGATATGGAGCAGGTAGTCTGATCATGATGAGGCTTGCGTACTAAAAAAACTTTCTACCTTGATGGTATCCATGCAGGATCTGCACAATCAAAAGTCCTGATTTGACTTAAACCCCCTCTGTACTCTATGTTGGTAGTGGTGTTTTCTTTTTCTTTCTTCGGTCTAGCATCAGGACACTGTGATTACTCCAGGAAACCGCAGAATTAAAAGAGACCCGAGACTCGCCAAGATGGTTACACAACCCTTGACAACCAATGGTGTAACTGTCTGAACGTGAAATGAATGAGGAGGGGATAAATGAAAAGGAAACGGAGAACATGAGGGAGTTGGCTTGGTTTTGTGTAAAAGCTGCTGTAAATGTATTTATTTATTTTTTAGAATTTCTTTTTGTACGGTTTGTTGGATCAGCAACTGTAAGTCTCTATTTGCAAGAATAAAAACCACACAACTCACCAACCCATTTTTTTCTGCCCACACTCTCTCTCTCTCTCTGTTTCTTTTGTTTTCGTGCAGCCTCGTGCCTCCAAGCTGCCAGTACAGACTGTATTACAGCTGAACTCGTCCTGGCACCGTTCCCTCCCCTCTCCGTCTCGACTTGTTGCTAACGCTCCCGATCTGCGATTACAGGCTTTGCATTTAAACCGCACAAACAGTTGCCATTTAAATCCTCATCATGTTCAGTTTAAACCTTTTTATTTGCATTCGTATCAGCTGATTTGCAAAACACACTTCTGAAGGAACCTGCATTATGGCTTCCAGATCAGCTCTAGTTTGTCGTAGAGACCCAGAACTGAAAAGAATTTTATTTTATTATTTTTTTTTTTAGCTAGAAATGCAGGATGTAGCATTACAGGAGATTAATCAACTTTGGAGTAGCGGCTTCATTACACCCTTCTATCATTCATTGTGTTTTGCATGCAATCCTCCATTCAGTTTATCAGACCAAACTGAAATGTTCTAGTACTGAGTGCATAAGTTTGTGCCCCTATAATGCCATTTTTTTGTAGGCTAATTCTGTAACAAGGCTAAAGTTCAATTTAGGTGTAAAAGAAAGAAACTGAGTGAACCCAGGTGCAGCTGTACGAGTGCAAGTACGGGTTAATGTTTTCTCCATGTTCTGTACAGTCTCAGGTGTCGGGATATGAAGCGAGAGATTTTTTAATTTTGTTAAGAAAAAAATATTGTAAAACTGTTTTAACAGTTTTAATAGTTTTCTGGTAAACGTGGTAAACGAGCAACATGTAAATTCACAGTTTTATTCATTATTCACAGTATATTATTAAATCCCACAGTTTACGTTCTGTAAATCATATATAACATTAATTAAAAACATTTAGGGTGGAAATTAAAAAATTTACACACACACACACACACACACACACACACCTTTTTAATTATATTAACATTGTATATTCACAATATTTATTTATTTATTTCCAGGCTAAATGTTTTTATTATTATTTTATATTTATTGAACAATTCTATATTTTTTGTTTAATTGTACTCTCTAATGCAATTTGCTTTTTGTTCATTGTTCAAGTCTATTTCTATTTTAGGTCACAGACAGTCATATAATCATTCCACTGTCATTATACTGGTATATGAGACAAATAAAAATATAATTACATTATTATTATTATTATTTTTTTTTTTTGGGTGACCAAATCCTCACTAAAGAAGCGTTTAGTCCTCAAATCCTACACTATATGTTGTTAGCATCCTCACCTCCCTGTGTCATGGTAATTATCTTTACAGCAGATTTATTTCTCCGGGAGAAGTTCATGCACATATTCTCCTATCCTGCAAAAGAGAGAATCTAAATTTATCATTCAAAAGACCAGAACGCTAAAAAATCACTGAGGAGATCCATCCTGGAAAATGACTCACTGCCATTATTACTCATACAGAATGCAGGATTCTTTTGCTTCAGGCTCAGAAAGAGAGAGGTTACAACACAGGATATGATGAAATGTGTTAGTGAAAAAAGGTGAACAAATTCATGGTATTACTCACAGACCTCCAGACTAGAATAACTCAGAATGCATTTTAATTTAACAACAACAACAACAACAACAACAACAACAAAAAACACCTTAAATACAAATCAGAGATAACCTAGATTCTGTTTCCGTAATAAGAATTGAGTAAGAGTTCATTACGCCCTCACACTGTTGATGAACTGATCATATACAGATACTCCTACTTTAGTTATAAACTGTTCACAAAAGCTGTAGAACACATGAACAGAATCTGCTGCAGTGTCCATGAACTGTTCCTAAGTATTTATTTGTTTCATTAGTTTGGCAGTTTTTTTTTTAAGTGTTTCACTGTTCATGATCTCACTTCCTTAACTGTCCACAAAGCTCAAAAATAGACGTGCTTTTGCTGTTCACGAACTGTTCACGAAAATAATGTAATGTGCTGCACGAACTGTTCACGAAAATAATGTAATGTGCTGCACGGCTTTCACAAAAAGGCAAACTGAGAGTGTTACGTTTTTTAACGAGCCGTTCACAAACAGGGACTGTTCAAAAATCGGACCCGTAACTTTGCTCATGAACTGTTCACGAAAGTTAAAAGTTGCTCATAAACAGAGTTTGTGGCAACGAGCGTAAACTGCTTATAAAACTCGGAAAGAAGGTGCTGCGCTGTTCGTAAATGCTCCGCTGTTAGTGAACTGTTCACAAAAGCTAAAATGAAGTTATGCAAAAAGGCAACAAAAAAAAAAGGCATTATGAACTGTTCACAAACAGAATTTGCTACGTTGTTTATAAACCGTTCACAAACAGCTGACAATCAGAATCTAGGACACCGTAAATGAACTGTTCATGAAACTTGTAAAGAAGCTCCTGTGCTGTTCACTCTTACTTAACTGTTGACAAAAGAATGTAATGAAATGCCTTGCAGTTTGTGAACCGTTCACAAAAGGAATGTTCTGTGCTGTTCGAGGACTGTTCGTAAAGATGAAAAGAAAGTGCTAAACAAAACAATTCACAAACAAAACTTGTGGATGTTTTATTTAACTAAATAAAAGAAAAAAAAAGTAAAAAGAAAAGAGATACATGAACTGCTATTCATGAACTGTTCCCAAACATGATTTTTGAAATATTCAAGAAAACTGGTTTGATGATCATTGTTGGAATTTACAGTAGATTTGGAATTCATTAGCGTTTTTATTTTATGAAAAATATTTTGTATTGAATGAAAAAAAAAAAATACCGCACACGTGAGAGAAGCTCTGCGTAGAAGAGAGGCGAAGATACACAAACACTGGGTTTTCATGTTGGCTTTAACAGCGTGATGTGACATTCCTGACGTCGGGGTTTGTGCTGGAAATTCTAACATCTGCAGCTGTCAACTGCAGACATGTTCTGGTTTTACACATTACGCAATACTACAACAACAACAACAACAACAACACCACGGGCGTGTTCTTATTCCGTGTTCTTCGTTTAGGGCATATTTGCCCTAAATTTGATTTGTGGGAATTTACCCCTGAGCAGTGTACGCCTCGCACGAGAGCAGAATGATTCTTCTGTCCGACGCTTCGGCCCCTCACATAGACCACACATTGTGGATGCAGCCAGCTCGGGCTCTGCTCTTCTCCGCTTCACCGGGGTCAGGCCTGGCCGAGAGCCTCGGCTACACAAAGGAAAAGGGGAAATAAAGTGGCTTTTCATTCGGAAGAGGTACGTAGGAGCGAGCATGGGAACGGGTCAGGAACGCGTCCAGGCTCAGCTGGTCGATAACAGAACGCACCATTTAGCACGGAGTGAGGGAGATTTTTCGAGCTCTGCCTCTGAAAGTTACAGTTTGAATAGGGGCTAAAATTAGCATGACATGAAAAGGAGCATTTTTCCCCCACTACTTGTTAACTGAAGTGTAAAGAAAGAAAGAAATCACTGGACAAAGCGCTGCTGCTGTCTCCACGGATCCTGGACAGACCGCTTAACGTTATATAAGCACTGGGCTAGTTAAATTACTCAGAGCATCCACTGCTACGAGAAGAGCACAAATAACGACAAGTACGTTTTGTGGTTCTGGGATTTAAGTTCAGATCAGCCTTACCTTCGTTTCGGGTAAAAGATGTGATGTGTTTTATTGTATTTTGTTTAAAGTTAGCAAAGCACATGGCAAAAAGATGAACATTGTTGCAAAGCTAGCGTTAAATTATTGTTGCAGCGTGGTGCAATGGTTAGCCCTGTGGCTCCGCACCTCCTGGGTCAAGGGCTTGATTCCTGACTCAGGTTTCCTTCCGCAGACCAAAGACATGCAGATTAGACTAATTGGCGTTCCCAAATTGCCTGCAGTGTTTGAGAGAGTGTGTGTGTGTGTGTGTATGCTTGTGTACGCTGTGATGGATTGGGTCCCTGTCCAGGGTGTACCCCACCTCATGCCCTACATAAGTCCCCTGGGATAGACTTCAGGCCTCATGCGACCCTGCACAGTATTAGTGGGTGACTGTTAGCTGGGTGCTGGTAAATGTTTGATTTTAGCTAGATTAAGAATACGCAAAGAATTACGACCTTAGAAATTTTACTGTATACTGGAGTAATTCAGACATTTCCATGCTAGGCACATTGGGACATTATAGAGTACCAGGCTCATACAGTAGGTACTGTGGTGGTTCAGTGGGTACCATGGGAGTACTAGGGTGGATACCCTGGTACTTATTGGGTAGCGCAGTGGATACCAAAGTTCGAGTAAGTGTACATGTATATTATGGGATGTTTGTATTGTACGTGCTGTACTATAGCAGATCATTGCTGCTCATCAGTTCATTTCACATTTTATGACCCCCCCCCCATCCCCATACTGCTGCTGTTTGCCCTATCGTTTTTTTTTAATACAGTTTATACTTTTTACATTTTTACATATTTCTACTTATGCTTTTTTATATTTTTTTATATTTATTATAAAATATTATTATTATATTTTTATTTATTCTTTTATATTTGACTTTATTATAACAAATGAGTATATAGTGTAGATTTTATATGCTACATTCTATTCTATTGGCATCTTGTCTCTCTGATTTAATCAAACAGTTCTGTAAGAATATTATACTGAGTATGGCCATGTATGTGATGAAAAAAAATGTAATCTTAATTTGAATTTGATTTACATACAGTACTGTAGGTTGGTACCAGTACCACAAGTATGGTATAGTACAATCAGTACCATATTATTATATTTTATGTTTTGTAATACTGTACATGTACAACATATATTAGGAAACACATACCACAGTACATAGTTCCTATAACATGGCAAGTGTGGTTTTATAGTTTTCCTTTCAGCATATGAGTTTTGGAACTTATTTTTTATTATTGTACAAAAGATGACAAGGTGAATGTTCATACATGTGTGTGTGTGTGTGTGTGTGTGTGTGTGTGTGTGTGTGTGTTTATATACTGTATGTAAATATATATAAAATACACCAATGTACTGTGAGTAAATACACTTATATCATGTACCTCTATCAAAATCTTCAATTCAGAAGCATTAACTTTTACATGAAACAGTCATCCTGTGTCAAATAAAATCAGTCTGTTTTGTTTACTACATACACTTCATGACCTTGAGTAACCTTTTCCTGGACAGGACAGAACTTCAGACCGCACCCTTCATTTCTAAACAGGCCAGAGTGTACTTTTTGTGTAAGCTTTGTGGTTTACTTTATTTCTTTCTTTTTTTTTTTTTTTTATCCTTGACGTTCTGTGTCTTCCCGTGTTTCGTCTCCTTCTTGAGTAGTTTCTGTACTTACTGAAATCCGGTTGTCTTCACTCGCTCATTGTTTGCATCAGCAGCTGCTAATTTTATCTTGAATTAAGACCTCTGTGGCGGTGTCTGGCACCGGGATGTCAGCGGCGGACAAAATAAAGTTCAGAATTCTGTGAACTCTTTTGTTTTCCTTCAAAAAAAAAAAAGAAAAAATAATTTATTTTTCCTGCTAGAAACCATCGATTTCAAACATCATTCTTATTTATCTTTATTAAGCTATATTTATCATTATGTCTGTATATTGTAACGACCAGTATAATAAAATGCTCTTTGATTAGTTATGGTGCACACTGCTGCTTAACACACTAACGTAAGGACTCTACTTTGCTCTACTTGCAGATAGAGCTTAATCACGTAAACTTCGAGATAATTCTGTTTTTATCTTCAAGTTTCATGTTCCTCTCTGTTAAAGTACACCCTGATCCTCTCCAGCGAGTGTTACTCAACATGACAGATTTATTTTTACTACAGACTTTACACTTCCTCAGAAGGCACAGTTTTACCAGAGTGTGTTGTTTTTACAGTCAGCTAGGATCTGATCATCTTAACTGAACACAAATAAAAAGTTCTCCAAGAGCGAAAGAAACAGGAGGTTAAGTGCACGTAAACATACAGTATATATATATATATATATAGTATACAATATACAGTACTGTTCAAAAGTCTTGAGCAGTCGGCACATGCGGTAACTGCTGTAGAATAAGGATGTCTTATAAAATACTATTAAAAGCATTTCATTAATAATACAAAGTAAATAATCGATGTGACGACACTTTGCATAAAATCTAGCCACAGGTGCAGTGTGTACAGTTTAATAAGGAAATTAGCTGCTTAGTTTTACTGACACAGGCCTTCTGAGGATGCTTCCTTTTTTTATGCAGCAAAACCCAGAAGTAATATTTTGTATTATAACATTCAGCTTTCTTTTCTGGCCTACAGATATTTACATGTATTATTATTATTATTATTATTATTATTATTATTATTATTATGTACAAACAAACAAACAAACACAGAGTCCAAACACACAGTACTGTATAAAACCTTAACATGAAAATCACCTTTTTTTTTCTTTTCCTTCAGTTCCCCTTATACCACCAGGGCAGCTCTCACCCCTCAGCACATGACTCCACAGGGCCTCTGGGGTCTGATGTGGTGTCTGGCTTGTTGACGTTGGCAGCGGATGCTTTGGGTGGACCCTCTATGAGTTTACTCGGAAGGTCATGGGTTCAAGCTCCAACACCACCCAGTTGTCAATGTTGAGCCCTCGAGCAAGGCCCTTAACCCTATGACCACAACTTCCTAACTGGGATATGTGAAAAAAAAATAAATAAAATAAAATAATTACTGTGCTGTAAGGTACATGTGACAAATAATTGTATGTGTGTGTGTTTACAGAGTCAAAACAAAATGTACACACACGACAGGAAAAGAAAAATTGTATGACGCATATTACATTAATACTGTATAATATTACCAGTATAATATTATCACATATCATACATTATCATTATCAATGTTATCTACAAATATATATCTCAATAAATTTTGTAGTAAAATATTTATACAAGTTTTATTTACAGTACTGTGCAAAAGTCTTGGGAACATCCAAACAAAGGCCATATGCAATGATGCTTTTGAAAACATTAAAAGAAACGTCTATAAAAAGCACCAAGTCATAACATAAACAATAAACGGTCAGTATTTGGTGTGGAAACTCTTTGCTTGAACATAAGCGGTAGTGAAACAATTCTAAGTGAAACAGCTGTTAGGTTTTACTGAGCATGCTGGAGAATATGAGATTTTTTTTTGGTAACTTCGTCACACTCGCTGCTTTCTATTTTCATGCAAAACCCAGGAGTCGACATTGTTGATTCATTATTTTTTTTCCCACCTGAAAACATGTAATATGCTGCTTTCTTACATTAATTTTAGTGTATCTTTGTAGGAAATGATCTTATA
>JAAGKR010009937.1:0-24602 GCA_011419295.1 Clarias macrocephalus
ATGTTCCACGCCGCCATCTTCCTCATGCCAAAATACAAACAAAGGCTCAAAGAGGAAGTTCCGGTTCAGAGGGAGGTTGCGCGCTGGACGAACCAACCGGTGGCTGCTCTACAGGACGCACTCGATGACGCAGACTGGGACATGTTTCGAAACAGCTCCGATGACCTCAACGTGTTTACGGGAGTGGATTCGTCGGGAAACTTGCGGATGATACCGTACAAAAAGTCAACATCAGAACGTTTCCCAATCAGAAGCTGTGGGTGGATAAAACCATCTGCGACTCTCTGAGATCTCGCACTGCTGCCTATAATGCGGGACTTGCGTCGGGTGACATGGACTTGTACAAGGCTGTGTCATACAATGTCCGGAAAGCGGTGAAGGAGGCGAAGCAGCGTTACGGGAGGAAACTAGAGTCACAACTCCAACAGAATGACTCTAGGAGCCTGTGGCATGGACTAAGAACAATAATGGACTATAAAGTACCAACATCTGGTATGACGAACGTGGACGTGTCTCTGGCAGACGAGCTGAACACCTTCTATGCTTGCTTCGAGGCTGCAGCTAAAGACTCTAGTGATGCTAATGCTAGCGGCGCTAATGGCTGAAGACAGAAAGTCACTGCCAGCACCGGAAACACATTCATCATCTTCAAGCATGACGTGAAGAGAGCCTTCAGAGAGTAAACACCAGGAAAGCAGCAGGACCAGACGGCATCTCAGGTTGATGCCTCAGACCCTGCGTAGACCAGCTTGCACTTGTGTTCACAGAGATATTCAACCTCTCCTTATCTCAGTCGGTGATCCCCACATGCTTCAAAGAGTCCATCATTGTTCCTGTCCCGATGAAACCTTATCCTGCTTCCCTCAATGATTATCAACCTGTAGCCCTCACCTCAGTAGTGATGAAGTGCTTTGAGCGGCTGGTCAAAGACTTCATCATTTCTTCACTTTCCCTGATGGGAAACATCACAACCTGGTTCGGGAACAGCTGAGCGCATCATCCGCATCGAGCTCCCTGACCTGCACTCGATCTCCTGCAAGCGGTGCTGGACCAAGGCCAGGAAGATTGTGAAGGACCTCAGCCACGCCAGCAATGGATTGTTCTCTCCGTTGCGGTCAGGAAAGCGCTTCCGCTCCCTGAAGGCCAATACAGAGAGACTGAGGAGGAGCTTCTCCCGCAGGCGATACGGTCTCTCAACCAGACCACTACACTGGATTAAAACATCTCTGCATTTTTTTGCACACCTCACTATTTATTTCTTGTAAATAGTTTTTTTTTAGGGTCGTATAAGCATTTCACTGCATAGCGTACTGTGTATGAGACAAATAAAATTTTTATTAACTTTTTATTTAATTTAATATAAAAAAAGGTCACCATTTCAGAAGGGTCAAATTATTGGCCTGCATTGAGCAAAGAAAGCAACTAAGTAGATTTTAAATGACTGATCTGGATTAAGAACCCTTCAACACATTATCAACATTTGGAAAGGTAGTGCTAAACCATCAACTTTGTATAAGGAATTTGGTTGGAACAAAAAAATCATAAATGATCACTTAAACCACTAGAGAAGTTGCATGAAAAAAAAAAAAACAATCATCAACTAAAACTATAAAAACCACTGCTATGTTTAGTTGTGAAAATAAGAGCATTTCCATATGCACACAATGTGATGAGGTCAGCCTATTTCAGAGCAATGGGTGCCATCACGCATAGTGGCTACTGTACAAGCCTCTGGAAACAGTGTTATTATCTGGGGTTGCTTCAGTTGCTCAGGTCAGCAACATTATGTGGCAATAAAATGAAGTCAGCTGATGACCCGAATGTACTAATTTACTACATTTACTACATTTACTACATGTACTAATTTACTACATACAAGTTTTCTTCCCTGATGGCAGAGACATTTTCCAGGACTTCAGGACTATTGTGCGAGAGTTGTTCTGGGAGCATGAGGAATCATTTTCACCTATGAACTGCACACCACAGGGTGTGCTGTAGGTAGAGCTAAATGTAACTAGCTCTCAGTAGCACAACACTAGCCCTCAAACTGACATGTGGGCACTGGAAACAAACCCATACTTTAATAACAGATATAAGTAACTTTACTCTCATTACTCAAGTAATATGAGAAATTTACATAAACATCTGAACACAATTTTTTAACTCAACCAAAAAAATCGAAATTCAGATGTTTTAAATTTGAATGACACTTTTATGGTCGTCCAATTAATGACCTAAATCATGCTTTGAGTCTATGAAAAAGATCAAAATAAGTTTTTACCTAGCTTTCACACTTTCTGAGGATTACTGTAGCATGTCTTTTTTTTTTCTTTTTTTTTTTTTTAACTCTGAATGTATGTGTGTCGCTGAAAAGTTCTTTGGTTCCTAAAACTCTTGCCACATTCTGCACAGTACAAGTTCTGTCCAATATGAACACGCTGGTGCTGCTGGAGATTGCCCCTTTGGGTAAAACTCCTTCCACAGTCTAAGCACTGATACGGCTTCTCTCCTGTGTGAATCCACTGGTGCTCTTGGAATAAACACTTCTGTGTAAAACTCTTCCCGCAGTCTGAGCACTGATACGGCTTCTCTCCTGTGTGAGTACGCTGATGATTTCTGAGAGTACATCTTTGAGTAAAACTCATCCCACACTCAGCACACTGATACGGTTTCTCTCCTGTGTGAATGCGCTGGTGTTTTAGTAGATTTCCCTTTTGTGTGAAACTCTTGCCACACTCCGAGCACTGATACGGTCTCTCTCCTGTGTGAATGCGCTTATGGTGGTGAAAAGTGCTTCGGGCCCTAAAATTCCTCCCACAGTCCGGGCAGTGATATGGTTTCTCCCCAGTGTGAATGTGTTGGTGTTCTCTGAGTGTTTGCTCTTGACTGAAACTCTTCCCACAGTCAGAGCATTGATACAGCTTTTGTCCTGTGTGAACACACTGGTGTTTTTTTAAATTACCCTTTTTACAGAAACTCCTCCCACAGTCTGGACACTGATGATGAGGCTTATGCACTTCTCTGTGAGAGGTGTTAGTCTGGAAAGGACCAAATGTACTGGGGTCACTACTGGGGCTCTCTTTGGGTTCCTCCTCTGACCTTTTTATAGCTGGAACTCCTGTGGAAGAACATATAAAGTATAAAGATATACAGACTACAGAAAACAGTCTATGGTTCATCACAATTTATACATTTATAAATAATTTATTAATTGTGATTTATAAATAATTAAATAAAAATTAATACATTGAGTTTATTAAAATTTTGCATGTGACAGATCAACTCCAACTCTTTGGTTCTTAACAAATCAGTAAGACAGTCACTATGTCATGTGACAGAAGAAAGGCATTTACAAAATTAGTATATTCTAAAGCTGCTGCCATGTTTAAATGACTTGGCTTAAATAATACACTTCCCTAACATCAAGTATAGTTGATGTATTTTAAATAGTTTTTTCTTCCCAATGGCAATTCTGCCTTGATATCCTTGGCCTGAAATCTATCCCTGGGTTTTGGTAAAACATTTTCTTTGGAAACATGTTTAGCACTGAAAAGAAGTTCACAATGAAATGCAATTACTGTACACACCAAATGGCATTAACATTCTGGTCCATCTCTCTGCCAGTGGAGATTGTACAAAACTGTACAGATGATAGTGAAACATCTTGGACTAGTACTTCTGATTTGTTCAGACCAGACTATACGTATTGGACTAATTTTCCACCAGCTTTGTACCGTCTAGCCTTCTGGCAGCCCAGACACAACAGGGACAACTTTGTTGCTTAGATTTTGTACACATTATAAACTGTACATAAATCAAATAAATGGAATTAATTTTACAGTTAATGTTCCCTGTTTGCAAAAAGAAGTTTTTCCCCAAGACACGCTGGCTTCATTGTTTAATCTCACCTGGATACTGCTGATTAAAAATAAGATTTAATGGGGATAACAGAGTGCTGGGTTAGCCAGGACGCAGTGCCCCAGAGCAGAAAGGGTTAAGGGCTCAACAGTGGTAGCTTGGGAGAGCTCAGGCTTGAACCCTAAACCTTCCAACCAGTAACCCAATACCTTAACTGTTTGAGCCACTACATGTATGACCTATTGCTGTAATCCACAGTGAACATCCTTTCGATACATCTATAACCGTTTAAATTACAGCCTACACTGGTATAGGAGTACTGATTTATTCGGCGTCAGTGAGTCTAGTCCCTCTTAAGTCTTCTTCCTTATGCTGCAAAGAATGCTTAGGAAATTGTTCACCAGTGGCTTCCACAAAATCTAGATTGTGTATTTGTATCATGCTAAATTCATTATAGATATATATCTACTAATGTGCAGTACTGAGCAAAAGTCTGCAAAAGAAAGCAACATATTACATGACAGACCAGTTTTCAGATGGAAACAAACAAACAAAAAAAAAGCTTAATGTAGGCTTCGGGTTTTGCATAAAAATAGAAATAAGAGAGTGCGACAAAGTTCCCAGAAGCTCATATTCTCCAGCACAGCTGTTTGGTTTTAATCAGCATGCTGGAGAATATGGAGCTCTTCTGGTAAATGAGACACACTCGCTCCTTTCTATTTTCATGCACATACAAGACAAAATGTGTACTACAAGATAATACTGTATGGCGCCTAATACTTTTGCTCAGTAGAATTTTAAAAAAGGGGGGGGAGGGGGGTACTAACTTTTACACATGACCGTATTAATGCATTTGAAAGCGCCTGTGAGAGTTGTTGGTACCTGGTGATATTTGGTGAGCACAGGAGATCTCTGTGGGTCCCAAAGTCTCACATTTAATCTCATCCGAATTCATTGTAGTTAATTCTCTCGATATTCTTGCAGAGGTAAATTTAGTATGTGTAGGCAAGAGGACAGCAGGAGGTGACTGAACAACTCATATCTGCATCAGAAAGAAGCATAAATGGACAATGGTTCAGTAATTTTCAAATCACATTTATCATCAAAAATTCTGCGCTACACAACAGCTTTAATGTCTGATAAGTGCTGGATTCTCAAGAGGAGTGTACGCAACATTAAAAAAATCATTAGCCAAAAGAAAAATGGTCGCTGCTCCTTAGATTAGGTCAAAATGACAAAAATGACTAACAAACAGGAAACACCACGTAACTTAGAAAGCATAGAAATCATTCATTAAGAAACAAGCTTTAACAAAATAAAGTTCAACAAATCTCCACTGAGAAGCAGAGATACAGTGATCGACTGATTGATCAGCCAGTGACCAAAAACAGTCGGTTTTGTAGTTTGATCTGCCATGACCGGTGATTGGCCCTTTGCTCTTACATATAACGATTCTGTGCTGATTGTGCATGAGCTGAGCGGAACTGCAATAAAAGATCATCCAGAGTCTGCGAACCCACAGCCAACTAGACAGGTGCTCAGTCTGTGCTATGATTGGTATCCTGGAGAAAACCCTGTCATTTTGTGCAGTTGTGAATAAACTGAAAGCTCATTTAACCGTCCAGTTTTATTACAAACATTTTTTTATTATTAGGAAAAGTTAAAAAAAAAAAAAAGTCATATAATAATACATTTTTTGTTTAAATATTATATATGAGTGTTGTCAATTATATGAAATAATATTGGTGAAGAAAATTGCAATTGTTGCATCTTTACTAAGAAGTATTTAAATAACTAGAGATTTAGATTAGCCAACATTTCATAATGCCTTGAAGCGACTCCTTTCACTGAAGCCTCTGACAATTTTTTGCGTTTTGTTATGTTTTTCACTTTTCCTTTCTACCCGTTTAAAACCTTATAGGGGAATGTGGACCCATCTGAAATATATTAACACATCTGTGATTCCATCCGTCCATCCATCCATCCAACCAGGACCCTCTGTAGACCAAGTAGGCACCATGGCAGATTAAGGTATGTTAAACATGCATTATGGCAAATAATCTGCTTGTTCAGTATAGAGTCCAGGATGTTTAATAATCCTTTCTTAGTTGTTAGTTATAACTTTATTTAAGATAGATGTATCATAAAACATAAAGTAGTGATGTAAATTATTTGATGGAGCAATTGCACAGCCAAAGCTCTTCCACAGGAGCACCACTCCTCTCTGCTTCATTTGCTCTCATCAAACCTGAAAAAGCCCGTCTTACAGGAGGCTGACGACTGAGACTAGATGTCTGAGGCAGGCACACGTTTTATGTATAAGTATCAAAGATACTTGTACATAGATTAGAGCTAATTAAAAACACCATCATCAGTCAGATATTACTACAAGTCATTTTGATGAGCCCCTCACACCCACGCAGATCTCTGATCGACAGAACAAAAAAATTGGATGGGTTGGGCTGATTTAGTTTCCTTTTTCAGTAGAGTGTTCAACTGGTCAACAACTTTAAAAGAAAATCTAAAATTTCTAACAAAGTGGCAGTAAACCAGTAAGTCCAGGAAGTGTTATAATTATTTGACAGTAGAGGGGGCGTGTCAGTTGATCACTGCAGCTACTTTACGTATCTCCATCTGCACTGCTTCAGGGCAACAATGCATCAAAGAAACTACACTCTGGTTTTCCCGAAGCCAGTTCAGGACATTCCTTACATGCTGAATGTGCACTGGGAGATCAGGGGAATAGATCAGAAAATCATCTATAAAGGCAATTAGAGCTCATCTGTACTAGGGCTGACCAAAGTTTAAAAAAATGTTTGATACTGATACCAATACCTTGATTTTGATGTCAGCTTCTGAACTATACTTCTTTTGACATAAATTATGTAAAATCCATGTCTACAAATATTATACATTATTGTACATACCTTTTTTTCTTGTTTTTCAGCTCATTAACATTTTCTAATAATGAACTAAAACTTCCATTACTGTATTGAAGTATTTTTGCATATTTGTATTTTTACCCGAGTGTTTTCTGTGAATGAAACCTTTTACTTCTACTCACTACGTTTTGTTTAAAAACTTGTGCTGTTATGTACTACATTTTAAATAGACTCGTTACTTTTCAGCTGATGATCACATAAAAGTTTTTTTGTTTGTTTGGTTAAATCTAAACATAAGTGTTTATGCTGTAACTCACACCATACATGACACCATATATGTAACCCAAGTTACACACGTTCTCACCACTCCACGGCATATTCTCCAGCACGTTCATTAAAACCTAACTGCTGTTTTACTTACTTATTCAAAACACACAGTTTATAAGGAAAACAGTTGGGTTTTATTGAGCGTGCTGGAGAAGATGAGGTCTTCTGTGAACTTCCTAACACTCACTCCTTTCTTTTTCATGCAAAATACCTGCTTTGCTTTGGACACTAACTAGATTAAACTACTTCAGTATTTTGTATTCAAATTTAGCTGATGAGAACAACGTTGGTGAACTAAACTTTACATGACGGGAAATTAAAACTCGCCCGTGGTTCACTAATTAATCAGTAATTACCTGAAAACACACAGTAGGGTCTCACTCGGACTGCGTCCCAAATCTGCCCCTATTGTATAACTAGTGCCCTAAAGAGTGTGTGAGTTAAACAGCACTATGTTCCAGCCTGTGTAGCGCACTAGCATAGGGAGTAGAAGCCCATTTAGGACGGAGCCACTGTTAGCCGAGTGTAACTTACCTTGAGCTTTACAGCAGAACGCAGTTAACCACCTCAAATCCACCCACAACGGATCAGATGGAACTGTGGGGGTAAAACCCTGTCAGAAATATGGGAATGTAAAGATGATTAGTAGAGTCGGAGAGCTCAGCCTCTTCAGTTTCTGAGTGTGTGGATCTATAAATTCGCCTTACCCATCACTAGCTCCTGCCCACGCTTACCACGCATGCGCAGACCCAAAACACGTAACACGCTCTAGAGCCCCGCCCATAAATCCATGCTACTACCACAAGCTCCTTGTGTTTTATTGCGCATTTTACCTAATTTTCGTGGTTAATTTAAGTCAACTAGTAGATTGATGGACATCGTTAAATCCGTAAAAACTGTCAAAAACTGCTGACGTTAAAGTGATTGGGATTCTATTCTGACAGGACGTTAAAATCTTGTCAGAAAGTGCTGCCAGTCAGTCAGGAAATCTTACCTCCATTTAACTATACTATATTTCTGCAGCGCTACAACCAATCAAAACTATAAGCACGATATATTGAGAAAGTGACCGACGCAAATATACATTTCTGCTCCTGGTAGGAAAAAGGTTGCTCACAGCGCCATCTGTTAGAACATTGTCCAAGCAATTAAGTCCAATCAAGTTTCACGGAAACAGAACGCACCTGAACTCGAGTGCTTTTCCTGCTTTTCACTAATTTTCACCAATAGTTCTGGCTGTGAAATAAATGATTACTGTATGGCTGTTGTTACGCACAATCTAAGGCTCCCAAGTTTCCTAATCCTGGAGGAAGGATCTGTCGCGCTCCCTCTAGCTTTGAGAAAGAAAGTAAATTGATAAGGAAACAATATTTAGAACATATTCATTCATTCATTCATTCATTCATTCATTTCCATACTATTTATCCTGTACTGGGTTACTGGAGGCATGGAGCAAGGTGGACCTGGACAAGGTGCCAATCAATTGTAGGTCTCACACACTACGGGCAGTTTGGGATAACTGCATGTCTTTGGACTGTGGGAGAAAACCAGAGTACCCGGAGGGAACCTGCCAAACAGGAACATGCAAACTCCACACACACAGACCAGTAGGTGGGAGTCCTAACCATTATGTTAGAACAGATAAATCACCTGCTTATAAAACAGTTAACAACCACAATTCAATACTACATAAAGATGAATTAAAAATTTGTCACCTTTCCACCTTTTCCTTGAGGGGAAAAACACATTGTTATATGAGAATAATATACTCCAGGATGATATCTACAGTAGGTTGCATCATGGTGGATTATTTCTGCGTGACAATTGCCAAGCAGGAGGTCTAGAGGAAGACCAAAGGCATTTTGCTAGGCATCAGGTAATCAACTCATGCAACAAATGTTTCAAGACAACAACAATGCAGACATCAGTCAATTAAATTACATCATGCAATTCTTTTGGGCATTTAAAGTGGACCAAATAAATTAAAATAGATTATTTAATTTGCTTCTATTAAGTGTGGTATCCATTAAGGCTCAATTTTAGGGGCTTTGTTATTCTAATTATACAGTGCATGATTCCCCTTGGCTATAATATTCTATTATGTGGATGATGCCCAGTTTTACCCACCAGTTACACCTGATAACGTGTGTACATTAAACAACCATTTTCTTTGTCTAGATAAGCTCTTATGAACGTCAAATAAAAACCAAATAAAAATTAAGAGTAAGTAATGACATTTGGATTGCTTCACTTGCTCAGGTCTAGGTTAAAAATGAAGTCAGCTGATGACGTAATGTACTTGAATGTACTCAATGTCCAGGTTTTCATATATGTAGAGTTTGTCTCTCTTTATGACACGGCCATATTCCAGGATGCCAAAATTAATCTGGGTCAGTTTCTGAAAGAATTAGGAGAATACTTTATAGAGTGGTTTAAATCTCCTTTCATCAACAAAAGACATCAGGTAAAAGTTTTCTGAAAAAAGATTTTGTGACTTTGAATATATATGACTATACCCCATACATTTGCCATGGCAATCATGGCTAAAGCCGGGCCAACAAAATATTAATGTGTGTAACTTTTGATTGTTCAGGCAGTGTAGAAGTATCACAGTCAAACTGAACCAATATAATCACCCTTAAACTCAAATTTCTACATTATATGAAATTAAAATGTTATTTAGCTGAATATTTTATATTCATAGACATGTAATTGCCTAAAACATTTTGCCTTAAAATTTTTGTATATTATATTGAGCCAACATAATTTTTTATTAGATCTAACCGGACTGTGTACGACTAAAATTAGAGAGTGATTTTAAAGCTTGAAATGAGGAGCAGTTAAAGTTTAAATGTTTCTTTTCTATTGAAACTTCCTTTAAATCAGGTTGATCCCACTGAGATAATTTCTTTTATAAAGCAGACCTGGACAAAATGTGAGCATTGATGAACTAAATTAAGTAAAATACAATGCAAATAAGGTTACAAGCACTTAAAAAAGGGGTACATGCATGTAAAGGGTAAGGACAAGTTTTATATATATGTTTTATATTATATGTTTTATTATTTTCTTTTTCATTAAATTAATTGACAAATAAAATAGAAGTGAAATTCCTACATCAAAGGCTTTATCTAGTCTATTTATTCAAGAATTATTCATGTAGTTCTTTGGGTGTGTTTTTTTTTATGCATAAATAGGGTTTTAATCTTTATGTGACAGAAGTTCTAAAAATGCTAAACTTGCAAGCATTCACATCTTGTTTTGGCTTGAAAATATATCTAACTTAATTAATCATCTTTATTAGGTCTTTTTTTCTAATAAATGTACAAACTAATGTAGACTAATTACCAATATTACTAATATTTAAGAAGAACTAAGGCACTATTTAGAAACAAAGTCTGAAGTGGCACCCAAGGTCTGTTGTGTTTTTACACACTTTTAATTTCTTTTATATTTCTCTAAAATAATTAATCTTTCCAATAACACAAACAGTAAGCAGAAAGTAAGTCCAGCTAACTCATCAGATTACTGCCAGAAAATGTAAATCTACTATGAAAGTCGCATTAATTATTATTAATCATATTAATATTAATGTATTTTTCTTCAATTCAAAATAACACTGCTACATCATTTTTTTGTCTACACTACATCATTGTAGTTAATTTAGAGCTCTTTGTGTCTTACACACTATTGCATACATTAACATGCCTTCATAAATAAGCATCCAATCTTCATGCTTGCCCCCCCCCCCCTCCCAAAACCCAATACAGTTAGAGTTTTCAAAGTTACCACACTTATGTACACGTATGGAATGGTCAAAAACATTTCCTCATTAAAAAAAGACCTAGACTTATGTAATGAAAGTGCTACAGTATGACAAATAAATAAATAAAGATTTAGGGAAAAAAGTAATAATATACTGACTATTTTAACAGTAACTGAAAAGCACATGATGTTTGTTGACATCTGTTCAAGTCTGTTGATGATTTACTATGTGAATTTAATTGTTCACTTCAATTCCTCCAAACAAAAGTTGGGACAGGATCAACTGAACACTAGTTGGTGAAAAAAGATGAGCCAGTTATGTTCTAGTATAAAAGCAGATACAAAGAAACGTAGAGTCCTAAAGTAAAGATGAGGCGCGGCTTGCCGATTTGCTAACAGATGAAACAGCAAATTATCCAGTACTCTAAGGATAACATTACCCAACATCACTACACAATATCATCAAGAAATTCAAGGAAGCCCGTCAAATCTCACTGTATAATGGGGAAGGGATAAAAACCACTTCTGAATACCCGTGATCGCCAATCCTTCAGACAAAACTGTCTTAAAAAACATCATGCTTCTGTAGAATGGAGATGATGATGTGGGCTCAGGAATACTCAGATAAACCTTTGTCCATTAACACAATCGGTTACTGCATTTACAAAAACAACTTAAGGCTTAAGGAAGCCGTACATGAATAATGTCCAGGGGCATCAAAGACTTCTCTGGGCACGGTATTCTCCAAGATGGACAGGGTCACATGGGGAACTTAATAATACACTGGATACGAATCAACATTTCTAATGACAGCTATCGAGTTCTCTTAGGCTAAAGAGGAAATGAAGCATCCATGCTGTTATCAGCACATGGCCGGGGTAAGTTGCACATCTGTGAGGGCACTAATGCAGAAATATGTTCTTTTTGGAATAACACAACAGCAGCACAACACCAAACCTCATTCTTCTCAGATTACACATACAGAGTACGGCTACTACCCTGCAAACATGGAAAGAGTAATAAACTTTTGTACTCAAGTACAAGTACTGTTACTTCAGTGAAATTTTAATGAAGTACAAGTAAAGTTACCATTATAAAAATCTACAAAAGTAAAAGTAAAAAGTAACTCATTAAAAATTTACTCAGAGTAAAAGTTCCCGAGTTACTTTTTTAACAGCGGGGGTGGGATGGGGGATTCTAGTGTAGTTCAAAAAAGACAAGCGGATATACAGTACAGACCAAAAGTTTGGACACACCTTCTCATTCAAAGCGATTTCTATATTGTGTTCTTTAGCAAACAAGTATCTTCTGCTTGTTGCCTGTCCTTAGCAGTGGTTTCCTAGCAGATCTTCTACCATGAAGGCCTGATTCACACAGTCTCCTCTTAACAGTTGTTCTAGAGACGTGTCTGCTGCTAGAACTCTGTGTGGCATTGACCTTCTCTCTGATCTGAGCTGCTGTTAACCTGCGATTTCTGAGGCTGGTGACTCGGATGAACTTATCCTCCGCAGCAGAGGCGACTCTCGGTCTTCCTTTCCTTTCATTTCTTAAAGTAATGATGGCCACTCGTTTTTCTTTACTTAGCTGTTTTTTTCTTGCCATAATACATATTCAAACTCTTTGAATGAGAAGGTGTGTCCAAACATTTGGTCTGTACTGTAAATCTCAAACTAGTTGTTTTTAATTGAAGGAACACCTTTGCATAATAAAGCGGTTGCCTTTTTTGTGCTTGAAAATCAAAGTTGTCGCTTAAATATGGTGTGACGCTTTGCGCCGGATAGCCGAGAGAAAAAAAAGAGAGCCAAGAATAACGTTCAGCACAAAACCTTTATCGGCCTCTTTCAGCGTCACAAAATTATAATACACCACATAAAGTAAAAGTAAGGAAAAGTGTAAAAGAATAGAGTGTTTCTCACACACACACACCTCCGTTGCGCACACACTGGGGGAGGGGCAGCAACTCTTAAAAGAGCAACATACATACATAAGGTGGTATACAACATAATAGTGGCCGTTACAATGACCAGGGGTTTGTTCATAAGAATTTTTTTGTCCATTTCCATCGTTCTCGTAAATTTTTTTCCTCCCCGCATTATTTTTTTAAAATTATTTTTCATTTTCATTCATTTCTTTTTAACTCGGTAGCGAAGTACAATACTTCAAACAAAACATACTTATGTAAAAGTACTGATTTTAAAAACTACTTTAAAAAGTAGAAGTACACAAAAAAATACTCAGTTACAGTAACGCGAGTAAATGTAATACTTTACTTTTCACCTCTGCTACACTGACCTGTCTTTTTTTAAAACTGTGTGGCACATTATGAATTGAAGACCTGCGTAATAAAAGAATGGGGAAATCCCGCTAGCTAAACTAGAAGAACTGATCTTTGCAGTGTACAAATGATTAAAACGTTATTAATAAAAATGGTGATGTTACACAGTGATGATAAACAGTCAACTGTTCCAAATCCAGATTAGAAATGAGTGAATCTATACAAACAATTAAGTTCACATGATAAATCATCAAATAATGAGTTGTTGTTGTATTTTCAATTTTCAATAGGTAGAGACTTTACAGATTACTTCTTTGTCTCAACTGCATGGGCATGTAATTAATGTCCCAAATATCTATGAAGTGGTTAAAAATAAACATTTCTAATGAACCAAGCTGATTCCCATCATTTCTGAAAGGAACTGTAGCACATTTTTATTCTTTACTGCGTTTGTCTCTCTGAAAGCCCTTTGTTTTCTCAACAGTGTGAACTCGCTGGTGTCGTTGCAGATTACCCCTTGTGTTAAAACTCTTCCCACACTCTGAGCACGGATACGGCTTCTCTCCAGTGTGAATGCGCTGGTGATTTAAGAAATTCCCACTCTCAGTAAAACTTTTCCAACAGTGTGAGCACTGATACGGCTTCTCTCCTGAGTGAATGCGCTGGTGTTTTACGAGAGTAACTTTCCAAGTGAAACCCTTCCCACACTGTGAGCACTGATACGGTTTCTCTCCTGTGTGAATCCACTGGTGATGTCGGAACTTAACCCTTTGGTTAAAACTCCTCCCACATTCTAAACACCGATACGGCTTGTCGCCTGTGTGAAGACGCCGGTGTTGCTTGAGATTACTATGATTAGTGAAACTCTTCCCACACTCTGAGCACTGATACGGCCTCTCTCCAGTGTGAATGTGCTGGTGTTGCTGAAAGTTGCTTCGAACACTAAAACTCTTGCCACACTCTGTGCAGTAATAGGGTTTCTCCCCAGTGTGAATGCGCTGGTGTTGTTGGAGATTCCCCCTTTGGTTAAAACTCTTCCCGCAGTCTGAGCACTGATAAGGTTTCTCTCCCGTGTGAATGCGCTGGTGAATTATGAGATTTCCTTTCTCTGTATAACTCTTGCTACACTTTGAGCACTGATATCGCTTCCCTTTTGTGTGAATCCACTGGTGTCTTTTGAGATTACCCCTCTCGTTAAAGCTCATCCCACAGTCTGAGCACTGATACGGCTTCTCTCCTGTGTGAATGCGCTGGTGTTTCAGAAGACTGCTGCTTTGTGTAAAACTTTTGCCACAGTCTGAGCACTTGTAAGGTTTATCTCCTGTATGAATTTGCTGGTGTTGCTGTAAATGAATCTTTTGTGTAAAACTCTTTGCGCACTCTGAGCACTCATATGGCTTCTCTCCTGTGTGAACGCGCTGGTGTTTTAATAGACAGCTGTTTTGTGTAAAAGTCTTCCCACACTCTGAACACTGATGTAGCTTCTCTCCTGAAAGAACCTGTTGGTTTTTCTTTAGAGTTCTTGTTTTACTCTTGCCAGAATTTGGACACTTATGATAATGTTTCTGCATTTGGTTGTGAGAGGTGTTAGTGTGGAAAGTACCGGATGAACTTCTGTGACCACTGGAGCACTCTGTGGGCTCCAAGTTCTCACATTTAATCTCTTCTGACTTCAACATAGCTGGATCTGCTGTGGAGAGATATATAAGGATATATACAAAAGGGAAAACATGAAGAACAAGTAAAAGGCAACAACATCAATGGTTCAGTCATTTAACATTAACAATGATTCATATTGATTAACAAACATTGATATATTTGTAAAGTGTAATTTAAAGCTACACACATCTTTTTCTTTCAGGATTGGTCATAATTATTTAATTTTTTTAACTATGTACAGTTGCTCAGCCAGTGAGGTTGCACGATCCAATGTAGTCTTAGTGTCGGTCACAAATTCAAATAAATGAGGAGGGATGCATCAGGAAGGGCATCTGCATAAAACATGTGCCAAATCAATATGTGGATTATGAAAAAGATTTTGATACCAGATCGCTCTAGGCCCGGATTACCGACCGACCCCCTTAGGAACCATTGGTCCGTAGAATACCTGTGGAAATTGGACTACTGTTAACCGAAAAATGAAGAGAAAGAGAGGGGGCAGATGTGTCCAGAAGGGGAGGGAAATAAGGAAGAGTGAAAGCGTAGAGATTAAAATAGTGAAAATCATGCAAATTACTTCATTCATTTTGTTGATTATTTGATGGGGATATTTGTCTATCAGAATATGCTACACATGAATTCTCAAATAAATACGTTATAATTGAGTATATAAACATGATCCACTTACTGTCTCACAGGGTTCTCTCACTCTCCCAGCATTTTGTGACAAGGCAGCACAATTTGTGTTTTACTGGTTATAGGTGAAGAATTTCAAGTTGCAGCTTCTCCACCAATGGAGCAATCATAATCATCAAACAATACATAATTACCTGTAAACACCGCAGCGACTCAACCAGGCTGCGTCCCAAATCAGTTTGTATATCTAGTGCCCTACAGAGTGTGTGTTAAACAGCACTATGTTCTAGTGCCATACAGAGTGTGTGTTAAACAGCACTATATTCTAGTGCCCTACAGAGTGTGTGAGTTAAACAGCACTATGTTCCAGCCTGTGTAGCGCACTAGCATAGGGAGTAGAAGCCCATTTAGGACGGAGCCACTGTTAGTTGAGTGTAACTTACCTTGAGCTTTACAGCAGAACGCAGTTAACCACCTCAAATCCACCCACAACGGATCAGATGGAACTGTGGGGGTAAAACCCTGTCAGAAATATGGGAATGTAAAGATGATTAGTAGAGTCGGAGAGCTCAGCCTCTTCAGTTTCTGAGTGTGTGGCTCTATAAATTCGCCTTACCCATCACTAGCTCCTGCCCACGCTTACCACGCATGCGCAGACCCAAAACACGTAACACGCTCTAGAGCCCCGCCCATAAATCCATGCTACTACCACAAGCTCCTTGTGTTTTATGATTTATTGCGCATTTTACCTAATTTTCGTGGTTAATTTAAGTCAACTAGTAGATTGATGGACATCGTTAAATCCGTAAAAACTGCTGACATTAAAGTGATTGGGATTCTATTCTGACAGGACGTTAAAATCCTGTCAGAAAGTGCTGCCAGTCAGTCAGGAAAACTTACCTCCATTTAACTATACTATATTTCTGCAGCGCTACAACCAATCAAAACTATAAGCACGATATATTGAGAAAGTGACCGACGCAAATATACATTTCTGCTCCTGGTAGGAAAAAGGTTGCTCACAGCGCCATCTGTCAGAAATATGGGGATTTAAAGATGATTAGTAGAGTCGGAGAGCTCAGCTCATCAATCAGCAACACTGCAGCACGGCTTCTTCTGCTTCTGGGAATGTGTGGAGGACCGCGACACCTACTGGAGGATTGTACATTTACTCCTATTAAGATTACCAGAGACAGTGGTTTAAAATCGAAGCCAAGTCACTCTGACGCTCTCTAGTGGCTACATTGGTGATACAATTAATAATAATAATAATAATAATAATAATAATAATAATAATGGCTAGATGTGGTACAATTGTCATTGATGATAATAATAATAATAATAATAATAATACAAAGCAATGACAGATTGTCTCTCTTACACACGTGCTCATTGCATAATTCTTTACATCTCCAAATATTTTTATATTTTCAATTTACAGTTTTTAAATTCATCAAACTGTTCAATTTACAGTTGTTTTTATCTTATGTTTTGGAAAACGTTTCTAAGCAAATAACTACATTAACACCAGTCAATGTGATATATTAAATATTATAAACCATCAGACTGCAGTCTAATACATGATGCATTGATCTCCTGACTCTCTTTAAAATAATATTTTTTTCCAAGTATTAAAATTCATTCTTATCCAGTATTATATATAGAGTAGTGCATGTAATATTTTCCCTTTAGTGTATGCTGTACTACGGAGTTCTGAATCTCCACGATCTTTTTCTTTGCTTCTCTTACAGTTTAGTAATTTCAGTACAACTCTGTCTTCTTATGACTCTGGTCTAACTTACACCCACGTGTGAAAATGCCTTTATTTTGCACCATTTTCCTATTTAATACAGATTATATTAAAACAACCTGAGTGAAAAGTATAATCTGCACTTGAATTTTAGCACTTTCATAGTATTTGTGCTTTACAACAGAAAGATTAGACATGAGAGAAGTCTGACCTTTTGTACAAAGCTAATGATGACAAAATGAGGCTTCATGAAGTTCTGAGCCTTCCAATCAATTGAATCGAGGAAAGGTTCATTACCCAAAGCCTCATTTGTCCACTAGTGACCCTGGCTGCTGAACATGTATCACAGCTAAATCAATTGTGGTCCAAGAATTACAATATGTACAACATTAAGTCACGTAGCAGTCGTTCTGTTACCATCAGTGTTGGGTGTAAGGTGTTACAAAGTACTGTGTTAGAGTACTCGGATTACTTTTTTGATATAACGTGTAATCTAACGCGTTCGTTCCGCCATTCAAGTACTCAGTTACTTTTTCAACAATGTAATCTGTTATTCAGACAATTTATGTAATCCGTGAGGCAGACAGCAGTCATTCCCAACCCATTAGTGTGTGTGAGAGAGAGGAAGTTGTCCTACAAGCCCCGCCCCTGATACCCCGCCCCCTCTGTTATTCCTGCAGTTATATACCCCTATCTCACCTATGAGGTTTGACTATGTGAGGACCGACGCGCAGAAAGATGGAAGCCTAATCACAGAGCCTAAACTCATGATCATGATGAACCGTACTTACGGCCACCGAGTGAAACCACGTAGGTGAGATAGGGGTATTAGTAGTTGACAGATTATGGGCCAAACTTCATTGAGTGATGATGGTAGAATAATTATAAAGGTCTTGACTAAAACAACATGCATGAGGAAGCACAAAGGAGCTTTAATTTTCTGCAGTGAAAAAGTACTCGAACTAGTTACATTTATCAGAAAGTAACGCAGTAATGTATCGGATTACTTTTTGAAAACAGTAATTTTGTAATGTAATTAGTTACTTTAAAAATTAATGTCCCCCAACACCGGTTACCATTGCTTAAAAAAATAACTAAATAAAAAGATAAAGAATGTTGTAATCACCTGCTTTATGTAAGTTATAAAACACACAAAAAAAATTTTTCCTTACATTCATTGGTATTTAATTACATATTTTGTGTTAGTTATGGCAAGGTAAATGACATTGTAAAAAAATAAATACAGAATGAACAGAACCATAAATAAAAGAGTGTGATGTTTCCTGGCAAACACTGAGGGTAATAATTTTATTTGGCATTAAGTAGCATTGTGATAACTCTGATATCTTTGTCTAATCCCTTATAGAATTGTCTTACTAGACGACTATTTTGCAGGAAATATGCAATCCCAATTTTCATCATTAAACATCTAATCTGAGAATTTTACATTTATTGCAAGAAAACGTACATCTGTATTTTTAATAAAATGTATAAATGTACACTATATTGCCAAAAGTATTGGCTTGTCTGCCTTCACATGCATATGAACTTAAGTAACATCCAATTCTTAATCCAAAGGGTTTAATATGATGTTGCAGCTAACCCACTGCACCTTCAACTCTTCTGGGAAGGCTTTCAACAAGGTTTAGGAGTGTGTTTATGGACATTGTTGACCATTCTTCCAGAAGTGCATTTGTGCACTGGTGCGCAATCATGTTGTAACAGGAAGGGGCTGTCCACAAACTGTTCCCAGAAAGTTGGAAGCATTAAATTGTTCAAAATGTCTTGCTCTAGAATTAAGAGTTCCTTTCACTGGGACTAAGGGGCCCACAAAACCACATAATCCCCCCCTCCCCCAAACTTAACACTTGGCAAAATGCAGTGACCGTTCTCCTGGCAACCACCAAACCCAGACTCGTCCATCTCATTGCCAGACATAGAAGCGTGATTCGTTACTCCAGACAACACGTTTCCTCTGCTCTAGAGTCCAGTGTCTTTGTGCTTTACACCACTGCATCCGATGCTTTATCCTGCACTCTGTGATGTAAGGGCGATACAGCTGCTTGGCCACAGAAGCTCTCTCCACACTGTTCTTGAACTAATCTGAAGGCCACATGAAGTTTGGAGGTCTGACCTTTCTGTATGTGCCTTTATGTGCCCGCTGACCCCGCACTGTGATTTAACTCCCCGCACTGTGTAACACTCCGTGGCTGAGTGGAAGTCAGTCCCAATCACTAATATCACTAACAGTTGACAGTGGAATATTCAGTAGTGAGGAAATTTCACCACTGAAATTTCAATATTATTGCACGGGGGCATCCTTTCACGACACCATGCTGGAATTCTCTGAGCTCCTGAGAGCGACACATTCTTTTACAAATGTTTGTAGAAGCAGTCTGCATGCCTAGGGTGTTGATTTTATACACCTGAATTCCCTGATTTGAATGGGTGAGGCAATACTTTTGGTAATATGGTGTATGTAAATTAATGTACCAAAAACTAACCATTTATCATCACAGTTATGTCCAAATAATTTTCTGAGTCTATGAAGTAGTCATCAAGCATTTAGAATAAATCTGTCCAATTTCCACAGTTTCTGAGTTGAACTGCACCATGTTCTAATTTTTCACTGTACGAGTGTGTCGCTGGAACACTCATGTCCAGGACATCTTGCCACACCCAGCTCAGTTACTTGCGAATGTGAATGTGCCGAGATTACCACTTCGCTTGGCAGTACCAGTGTATCTCTCCAGTGTGAATGCGGTGATGTACTCGCAGTGTGTGCCTGTGAATAAAAGTCTCCTGACATGACACTCGCTGATACGCGCTGTCCTGTGTGAATGCGCTCATGTCTTACGAGACCACTACTCAGAGTGAAACTCTTCCCACACTGCGAGCACTGATGCGGCTTCTCTCCTGCGTGAAAGCGCTGGTGTCTTATGAGAGTACTGCTGTCAGCAAAACTCCTCCCACACTCGGGGCAGAAGTAGGGTTTGTGTCCAGTGTGAATGCGCTGGTGTATTTCAAGTGTGTCCTTTCGTTTAAAACTCTTGCCGCAGTCCGCACACTGATACGGTCTCTCTCCTGTGTGTTGGCGCTGGTGCTGTCGGAGGTGACTCCGGGTACTGAAGCTCTTCCCACACGCTGGGCAGTAATAAGGTTTGTCTCCGGTGTGAGTGCGTTGGTGTATATGAAGTGTGTCCTTTCGTTTAAAAGTCCTCCCACATTCCGTACATTGATACGGCCTGTCGTCTTTGTGGATTCGCAGGTGCATTCTCAGCGTACTGCTGCACGTAAAACTCTTACCGCACTGCAAGCACCGGTACGGCTTCTCTCCTGTGTGAATACGCTGATGTTTTTTAAATTCTCCACTCTCAGTAAAGCTCTTCCCACACTCGGGGCAGTAATAGGGTTTCTCCCCGGTGTGAGAGCGCTGATGTATGCAGAGCAAGCACTTCTGATTAAAAGTTTTCCCACAATCTGCACAGTGATACGGTTTCTCTCCTGTGTGAACACTCTGGTGCATCCTCAGAGTACTGTTGCTGCTGAAACTTTTCACACACTCTGAGCACTGGTACGGCCTCTCTCCTGTGTGGACACGCTGATGTCTTTGGAGAGTGCGCTTTTGTGTAAATCTCCTCTTGCACTCTGAGCACTGATACGGTTTCATTCCTGTGTGGATAAGCTGGTGTTGTTGAAGGTTACCCTTTCGGGTAAAACTCTTCCTACATTGTGGGCACTGATACGGCCTTTGTCAAGTCTCAACGAACTGGGTTTTTTTAAGATTTACAGTTTCACTAAAATTCTTCCCACCAAAGCCTCTGTGAGAGTTGTTGGTGTGGGAAGTACCTGATGATATTTGATGAGTAATGGAAATCTCTATGGGTTCCAATTTCTCACATTTAATCTCACTGGGATTCATCCTAGTTGGATCTCTTAATGTTCTTGCAGATGTGAAATTAAGACGTATAGCCAAGAGGACAGCAGGAGGAGACAGGACAACTCACACCTGGAGCAGAAGGAAGCATAAATAATCAATTGCTTAATATTTTCAACAAACAAACTAACATAATAATCTGAAACTCAGAGTTACACAACAGCTGTATCTTGTCTGATAGCTGCTGCATTCTGAAGATAAACAGCGTTGGGGAAAGGAAAAACAGTTGCTTCTAATCAAGTGGAAAAAGCAGGACAAACCTCTGACTGAACCAACATAAAACAACAGATCGTGCAAGACAAACAATTGAAGGAGGTTCTTTTACAGAAATGAGAGTCTGCTGGGGGCGGCACGGTGGTGTGGTGGTTAGCACTGTCGCCTTGCACCGCCAGGGTCCAGGTTCGATCCCCGGCCAGGCTCGATTCCCGTCTCTGTGTGCATGGAGTTTGCATGTTCTCCCCGTGCTTGGTGTGTTTCCTTCGGGTACTCCGGTTTCCTCCCACAGTACAAAGACATGTAGGTTAGGCTAATTGGCGTACCCAAATTGTCCGTAGTGTGTGAATGAGTGAGTGTGTGTCTGTGCCCTGCGATGGATTGGCACCCTGTCCAGGGTGTACCCTGCCATGTCCTAAGTCTCCTGGGATAGGCTCCAGGCCCCCCGTGACCCTGAATACAGGATTAAGCGGTATAGATGATGAGTGAGTGAGAGAGAGTCTGCTAATAACTCACTTTCCAAGTTTGATATTTTTAAAATATTTTTTGGAAGAATGGTTATTACAGCTGCTATCACCTGCCCTGTATTCTTATCAGAAGCCAGTTCTATATACAGCACTTAGTACATATGGCAAAAGTGTTGAACCAAGGTGGATAGCATTCTCAGTGAATCTACGCTGATGCCAAGCAATCAAGCGTCAATGACCTGTTATTCTGTAATTTAAGATCTGATATATACCCAGACAGGGCTCTCGAATACTGACCAGAGATTGGGTACTGCCCAGCTGACATTGTTAGGGTTAGTTACGTGTAATGCTGTATAATGGGCGTGCAATGATGCATCATGGCAGAATGCAAAATTGTGACAATGTGCATGGAAGACTGTACATACAGTATAAGCATTTTCAGAATTATGATCTAATCCAGTTGCACCAGCTGAACCGATTTAAAACAGGACCTGACTGTGCAAGTGTTTTACTCACATTTGCGACTAAAGAGAGATTAATGTAATGTTAAATGTTTTTAGGAGCATGTGTGAAAAAGCATTACAAAATTCAGATGGAGCAGCCTCTATTTTTGTCTCTGGGAACCAAAAAAAGATCATGTGATCCACTCATTAGCATATAGAGTTGGGCCTGCTAGATGCCACCTCAAAATTTATGCATTGTTCAGACTGCAGGCAAATTTAGCCACACTGAAAATTTAAGGGCACAATACATTTTTAAATACTTACAGTACTCATTTGTCATACTTATTATACATATTATACACTTATAATATTACATAAATTTAACCCAGGTGTATATAAACTGCAGTTTGTAAATGATTATTTAATTTCTTAAGGGGAAAACCTGCCTGGCCCTGTGTGAAAAAGGCGAAGGCCATTGCTGACCAAAAATAACACAAAGGATCGTCCCACATTTGCCAAAAATATCTTGATATTGAGCATATTCTGTGGATTGATGAGACAAAAGTTTAACCTTTTGGAAGGTGTACATCCCGTTACATCTGGGCAAAACTAACACAGCATTTCATAAAAAGAACATCATAATTAAGGTTTACTAGTGGCCTAGTTTAAGTGCAAACTCATCTCCGATTGTGATGACAAAGTTCTGCAAAGAAGCATTCCTCCATTCCTCCTCCAGCAATGAGAAAGACTCACTGCCAGTTATCACAAACGCTTGACTGCAGTTGTTACCACCAAGGGTGACACAACCAGTTATTAGGTTTAGGGGGAAATTACTTTTTCCAGGTAGGCTTGGACAGGATTTGTTTTAATAAATTAAAGCATCATTTAAAACCTGCATTTTGTATTTACTCAGGTTATCTCTGTGTAATATGATTTTTTTGAAGATTTGAATCATGTAAGTGTGACAAATATGCAAAAATTTATAAATCAACCAGGTAGGGGTCAAATACTTTTAGTTTTAGTTTGAATAGCACCAAAATACTCTCTGTGACCTCTTAAAGCACAGCAACTTAACTTTATACTGAATTATAATTTTAATTCCATCCTCTCCCTGCACAAGTTTTCACCCTGCAGTTATGATCTAACATGATTTAGGCAACATGAAAGCAATCTAACCCAGTAAAATATAAATGTGTATGTATATTTACAAGAAATGGATCTGGATCTGCCAAAATATTGGACGACAAGGGTTTTAGGACACACAAAACTTTACTGTAACACAAACTCATTCACACAGTTACAAATAAAAAGAACATGTTCCAGTTCCTCTTAGAAATTGTGAATATTAGCTGAGTTTGTTTAAAAATTAGAGCTCTGTGAGTTAATTAATTATGCAATTTTCAGCCATTTTTGATGTACTCCGAGAATTTATACTGTATGTACTCCAAAAATGGCCATTTTCTTCAACGTTATACTGTCTCACTTAAAAAAATAATAATTTCAAATAAAATATGAAAATTATTCATATTTCTTTATGAGCATCGATACTAAAATTGACATATTAACTATAACAATTGTTGCTTAACGTGCTTTTTGGTAAAAGCTTGAAAAGCTAAAATTCTGTAGTGTCTATAACCATGTCAAATTCACATTGCAATATCTTAACAATTTTGTATTTTATAATAATACACTTTCTCAGGTTTTTCTTCAAGTGGCCAAGTTTCATCTGAACGTCAATTAAGATCACTGAAAGATTTTAATTTTAAAAAAGTTACAGATACTTAAACATAAACGGGAAATTGTATTTAGCAAGTGTGCTTCGTTCTATCCAATAAAACGTAAATGTGTATGTATATTTACAAGAAACGAAGCATGGATTGTGAGGTGAGAAGCATTAAATATATATAATTTAAAAAAAAAATTTTTAACAAAAGGTGTTATATGATCCTGTCTGAAAATGCACTCTCACCTACACTAGGTCAGACACTTAAAGTTTAAAGGAAGTAATCATTCTGCCAATCATAATTATAAAATAGACAATAATCAGCTGCAAGCACACGCACAAAGAAACACTTAAAGGGAAACGTTACACTGTTTGACACTGCAGAGTGTGTGAGGTAAACAGCACTATGTTCTAGTGCCCTACAGAGTGTGTGAGGTAAACAGCACTATGTTCTAGTGCCCTACAGAGTGTGTGAGTTAAACAGCACTATGTTCTAGTGCCCTACAGAGTGTGTGAGTTAAACAGCACTATGTTCTAGTGCCCTACAGAGTGTGTGAGGTAAACAGCACTATGTTCTAGTGCCCTACAGAGTGTGTGAGTTAAACAGCTCTATGTTCTAGTGCCCTACAGAGTGTGTGAGGTAAACAGCACTATGTTCTAGTGCCCT
>JAAGKR010009938.1:0-22500 GCA_011419295.1 Clarias macrocephalus
CTGCACCAATAGATATTAATTAGAGAAGATAAAGTGAATATTTTTACTGGGATTAGTTCATATTTTCACTTTGGCTGAAATAACAGCGCTGACGTGGTAGAAGTGAATTTTAACACGCCGGAGTCGTTTTAAGACAAAACTTCATCTTTATCTGATCGACTTTTTCCATTTCTCATCTGTGATTCTCTCTCCGATTACCGAACAGCGAGTGTATTTGTCTGAGCACCAAAGAAGTACAACTTAGTGTAAACAAGGCGTCAGATACTCGACCTTACAGAATGTGATTTCTGTGTATTAATAAGTGAGACAGAGAGACACACAGACATGTACGTGGACTTCAACCTCAAATAATAATAATAATAATAATAATAATAATAATAATAATAATAATAATAATCATAATAATAATAATAATAATAATATCACTGAGTACATTAAAGATCAGCAGATGATTATTAGATTTAACATTTTAACTCTTTCTACAGACTCTTTAACTGTCACCAATGGATACTTATGCTAGTAGATTTATGATGCACCTCCAGGGCCAGGGGTTCGAATCTCACCTTCGGTCGTGTGCTTGTTCTCCCTGTGCTCTGTGGGTTTCCTCAGTGTGATACAGGACATGACACGGCTACATTCCCACAGTCTAGATTACAACCCTGACTGTGCTTTTCTTCCTCAGACTGGGTGTTCGCACCTCGTACGGCGAACCGACGAAGCAAAAGCGACGTGAGCTGCATCACGGCCGGCGGCAGCGAGATGAACGAACTCCCACGACTGCTGGAAACAAACTACATCATTACCCATAATCACTCCGTCTGCTCGAGCAGCGTGAAGCCTGAGGAGCTGGTCGTAACAATCGACGAACCCTCGCGGCCCCCTCTCGCGTCCCCTCCGCGTCCCGGGACCTAACAGAGTTCAGCAGAGTTTCTGCCGCGTTGTTTTGGTCCCTCGTGATGAAGACGTGAGGAGGGAGGCTGTGAGGCAAAGACGTCTGCTGGGAGGAGACGTGACAGAGGGTGACGTTCCACACCTGAGCTGTGGGACTGGAGAGTGAACCCAGCCTGGATGTAGGTTTTAACGGAGGTGTGTGTGTGTGTGTGTGTGTGTGTGTGTGTGTGTACCAGGCCATTGGTATAGCCATGAATTTAAAAATATTGCAGTTTTTCCATTGTGTCTCTGTCTTTTATAACAAGTTTATTCATTTTTAGCTTGCTATCTCTCTCACACACACACACACACACACACACACACACACACTATTGTTTTGATCCCTTTTCCTGTGCTCCTTCCCACTATGTTCTTCTTCTTACACGATGCTCTGGATGCCAGGATTCAGTGCGTTCATCACATCTGAGTATATAGTAAAAGTAAATCTACAAATATATTTATAACGATATTGAAGATATACAAATTAAATGCACATCAACAGTATCACACTGGTGCATGATGTCAGACCACAGGACGCACTGGGAGAGTCACGTGACGCAGACATCCGTATGGGTTTTATACACGTACACAGTATATATAACGCAAACTTTTCATGCTTATAGTTTTTTTATGCTATAGGATACGACACAGGAGAAAGTGTAGAATCATGAAGATCTCGCTTTTGAGTTCGAATCCGATCTAGGATGAATGATGCACAAACTGAAAAACACAGACAGAGAGGAAGTAACTGAAAACCAAAAGACGTTGATCAGTGACATTTACGAAGCAAAAAACATTCTGTGTTTAAATATATTATGTATAAATGTTACATGTTTTAATTCCTCTTTGTCTACACTGTATTTAATAAGGGCTAATGTTTCTCAACTCTGTGTGTGTGTGTGTGTGTGTGTGTGTGTGTGTGTGTGTGTGTGTGTTTAGTAATGAAAGTTCCAGTTTTGAGATTTTAAAGTTGAAAAGTGTCTGAATAAACGTTAATAATCTAACTAAAAATCGCATTTTTAATTCATCTGTCAGTGGCAGCTCAGGACGGAAGTGCAAATCTGACTGTTGGGAGATTAGATTAGATTGAATCACATTTCATTAGAGTACAGTAGATTGGATTGGATTAGATTATTTTACATTACATTAGATTAGATTATTAGATTAGATTAGATTATTAGATTAGATTATTAGATTAGATTATTAGATTAGATTAGATTATTAGATTAGATTATTAGATTAGATTAGATTATTAGATTAGATTATTAGATTAGATTAGATTAGATTAGATTATTAGATTAGATTAGATTAGATTATTAGATTAGATTATTAGATTAGATTATTAGATTAGATTATTGGATTAGATTAGATTATTAGATTAGATTAGATTATTAGATTAGATGTGTCTTAATCGAGCTGCACTAAACTGTCAATGTTTCAGGAACGGTTATATTATTAATGCTGTAGACTTTTAATTAACCATCATTTATTTTAATTTCCTTTCATGAATCTGTACTGAAAGTAATGCAGCAGTGGCTAGAAGTTGTTTCTCAGTTGACACATGTTGGCAGAGAAACTCTTCCTCTGTACAGAGGCTCTACTCAACACAGTCTCCATCACAATCCATGCGTTTCTTATTACGTGTGTGAGCGTCGTCATCTCCTCCATCGCTGGACAGTTCAAGAACGTCCATTAACCAGCTCGACCTGGACCAGTAACGAGTAACAAAGACGCTTAAAGAAAACAATGCGTAGGTGTAAAAGTAAACATTTTATTTAGGAAATGAAGGTAAAAGTGAAACACTGGCAGAAATATAAATAAAGTACAGAGACGTGAATATTCTACTTCGGTCCAGTAACAAAGTGTCTGTATTACAGCAGTGCTGACGGTGTAGCCACAACAACTTTGCTCTTACAAACAGAATGAAATACACACGATCTCCCAGCTAAACGTTTGCTCTGTATGGTGCTAAAAAGAAGAGAGATGAAGAGCATCTCAGAGCATTTTAGATAAAATAAAAAAAAGAGGACAGAAGAGAAATAAACAACCTGCCTCCCCCAAACCTGCCGATCTCAGTTGAACTCCCGCGTCCCTCCACTGATCAGTCGTTCTCACGTTGTTCTCATCATTTCTCCATCTGTTCAGCAGCAAAGCTCAGCTCATCTTTAATTTCCCTCGCCTCGCCGTACAGGGTCGATTTCTCACTAAAGCTTTTTAACGATGCGTTCCATCGATCACGTTATAAAGGATGTAAGATTAGAAGTTGTAAATAAGGAGCTCACGGGACACACAGCCGCTCGGACGCTCTGCCAGGAAGCGACGACATGGAAGTCGTCCTGATCCACAGCTCTGAGTGTGTAGCCTGAGCACGAGTCCTCGCTACAATGTGGGGAAAAAAAAAAGTCCTGACAGGGAGCCATGCGACAGGGAGCATCCTCAGGGGTCAGGGGTCAGGGGTCACGATGACATCGATCAGCGCAATATAAAAACTAAAGTACGATCCAGTACGATGTTCCGGTTACATTTCACCGTCATCGCCTCCATGCTAGCGCGCGTTAGCTGTTCTGCTGAAAAGGAAAAGGAAGTCATGATGACCTCTAATCATCTTCTGACATTACAATCAGAAATCTTCTAAAGTAATTTCTTAAGATATCTCGGGGGAGCCCTGCTGCTGTCGTCTCATCGTTTCAGTTCAATCTGACTTAAAGCGGCTGACACTAATCCTGTGTTAACACCTGAGACCTTTGACACATTTTGTTCAATTTACACTTAAAGACGCGTCAGGGTGTGTGTGTGTGTGTGTGTGTGTGTGTGTGTGTGTGTGTGGAGGGGGGCCGGCGTCCTCAATGTCGCCATGGAAACAATTCAACATTTCTCCCTCGGCCAGACACACTCCCGTATTTTATATTGTAAAACAACAACAACAAAAATCTAGGACATGCGTCCCTGCTGTGTGTGTGTGTGTGTGTGTGTGTCTTTGGCCGAGGGAAAAATGTGTCACAGGAGATTTTCTCAGTCCACAGGATTGCTTTTACTAGGTCAAGAGTGAACATTCACTCACACACACACACACACACACACACACACACACACACACACAGAAAGTAGGCCAGAGAGTTTGGCGAGTTGGGACGTGTTCATACCTGTATGTATTTAGTTATAGAGACGGTTCAGAGCAGGCAAGGTAAAGTCCTGGGCAGGGATTTGCTATGAGAAACCCCCCCCCTCCCCCCCCCCTCACACACACACAGCTTCTGGCTGGAAATTTTTTTTTTATATAAATATGTCCATAGAGTATATGTACAAGACATATTTTGTCTAATAAAAGAGGTCGAGAGTGTGTGTGTGTGTGTGTGTGTGTGTGTGTGTGTGTGTGAGAGAGAGATTCAGAATTAAGCCCTGGGCATTGCAGTGCTGTAAACATTTATCATCTACATTATACCCAGAATGACAGGAGGAACATTTAAGGTCATTTACTTTTTTTTTTTTTTTGGAGTTGGTGAGACAGAAGCCAACACTGCCCCCTGTGGACCAAACTGTGCAAGTCCCCCTGACCTTGACCAACAAAACAACAGAAAGTCCGGTCTGGCTGATGGGAGTGTGACAGCTTCAGGGCTGAAGGTTCATCAACCTTGGAAAATCCAGTACAAACCATGTTGTAGGTTTTATCTGTTTATAGCGACTTTAAACCAAACCAGTTCGTCGCTAACGTTATAGCGGCTATAAACAGTCACTACCGTACCAGTGTCTCACCCTGTCTCACAGTGCTAACCGCTACACCGCTGTGCCGCCTCTTTGTTTTGTTCAGTTAACTTGAATAGAGATGATAAAGACACGGAAACTGCAAACCTGTCCATCCTGAAATCAGATATATATACAGTAGATACAGTATTATATGCTTCACTAGTTTCTACTTGCAAATTTTAATTCCATTAAACATAAAACTTTTTATAAAGCATGTGATACTGCTTGGGAAACATTTTATTCCAGATGGGTTGTAATGACTTCAAAAGCAGTAAGAAGTGTTTCAAAATAAAAATAAATAATAAAAATTTTAATAAATTTACAAAATGCAAATGAATGAACAGAAGAAAATTCAATGTTTACTGTGACTGCGAACCAGCATCAGTCCTTACACAGAGTCAGATGGGGGTCAGGGTCAGATCAGGGTCGGGTGGGTGATTAACCAGTTATACCAAACCGGTGCTGATGATCATCAGTCGCACATGAACTTTGAAATACAAATCATTAAATAAACCAGAAACAGCTGAGTATTAGAGGCTTAAACCTGGCTGAGGAACAGACAGACTCTGACTAAAGTGGGGTTGTGGAAGACAGTTTCATGTCACAAGTGATACACCACAGCAAACCACGGCAAGACCGAGCACAGCAACAAGCCACAAGATCGTTACACTGCATCAGCATCACTGCATAAACTGCTCCGTCTCTGCCAGGCAGCAGTCACAGAGCAGATCAACCTAATGACTCTTCGACTTTGGAAGATGTCCAACAGTGCCATCGGCAACGAACTGGCGGCTAACCAGAGGAACCCGGGGACACCCATCTACTGTCCAGGCCGGTCTGACCAGAAGTGATCTTCATGGAACCCAAACCTCCAACTCGGAAACCAGGCTAAAGAGTCTCAACTACCGTATTGACAAAAACAGAAACTGGGGGGCAGAAAAATGGCAGCAGGAGCTCTGGACTGATGAGTCAAAATGTCTGTCTGTAGCAGGAGACGGGGTGTTGGCTGAGGGGCTGGAGAGCGGGGCGGTGGAGGTTCCTCGCAGGTTTCGGGCTGCATTTCTGCAAACGGAGTTGAAGATTTGTTGAGGATTAATGAAGTCCTTCCTCGGTGCTGAGACATGCAGGTGATCAATCACACAGTGCCATCAGGGAGGCGTCTGATTGGCTCCAAGACAATTTTATTTTGTAGCAGGACGACGACCCCATTAAGTCATTAGAAACGATCTTCAGCCTGGAGAAGAACAAGGAGTCCTGGAAGTGATGGATTGGCCTCCACAGAGCTCATGATCAAGTCTCTCTGGGTTTACACAAAGTGAAAAAACACACACCTGCACACACGCGTCTATGTATTTTTATTCATTTATTTTGGAACATCCATTTTTACCCCTGGGGCCTCCGAAGACAATAATACATGTGGAGAATTTTTTTTTTAATCATGAGTTTTTCCTTAAATGTGTATTTATTTAGTTTTTTTTTTTCTTTCTCATGGGTAAAGATTAACATAATAACATTAATTCTAATACTAATGTTCGCAGCAGTTCCTGGACATGCATGTGCTGTGGTTCTGACTAGTCAATACCCCTATGCACCAGCAGGGGTGCAGTCGAGCATCACACGCAGATGGAGAGGCGCAGCTGGAGCCAACACGTCCGCCGTACTGTAATGGATCCCCACTGGGACTCGTTCTGTGGTTTTCCTTCTTGTGTTCAGGGGACAGACAGACCTGCACCCGAGAGCACATGTTGATTCACAGCGTGAACTAAAATTAAAAGGCATCAGAGTCGGTTTAGAGCCTTCAAACAAGGCTCACACCTCAAGCTGGAGCTTTAATAAAGTCTGAACCCTGAGAGAGTCTCTTAAAATCACCAGTCGTGCCATTAAAGTAGTAAAGAACGACGAGAGAGATTTCTGAAATCACCAGTGTTCGATCAATTCATTCTTTATATGGAGGTAGGAATAAAAGACACTAATACATAAAGTGCTTAAAGCAGACGGTTAGTCAGCTGGACACGAAGCAGGTGTGATTCATGATGTAACAAACATTTATCGAGTTTATTCCCGTCAGAGAGCTGCAGGTGCTGTTAAACGGCTCCATCCGACTCGACCTGTTTAAGTTTATTAAACGTCAGTGTGAAGCACCACATACACACACATACCACATACACACACACACACATACCACACACACACACACATACACACATACCACACACACACACCTCTATTGTCTCGGTGTTTAATCCTAATTTAATGCTGAATGTAAAACAGACTGAACTCTGAGGATGAACTCTTCAGGGGCGCGGCGTCTCCGTCCCGTGTTTAACACTCCAGTCTCTCGTGCAGGTCGCTGAGCCTGAAACGGCAGACAGGAAACGCTTCAGTTACAACCTCGCGAGACTCGAGCTTCAGCTCATGGGAACAAACCTGCTTCGGGAAAAATACATACGAATTATTTCAAGCTGGAGAAATAGTGGAGATCGCGTACGTGCAATAATTCAGTTTACTAAAGCGTACACATGTGCAGCTCTGGAAAAAAATAAGAAAGCACTGCAAAATAATTTAACAAGTTTCTTGTTTGTTTGTTTTGTTCCAAATGTGTTGGCCAGAAGAGCGGTTTACCTCCTAAATTCAAAATTTTACTGTTGTTCTGTAAAACTATTGAGTGTATAATTAAAGGAAATGACATCATCACAACACATCAAAATAACACACGGTCGTACAGTATTCGCAGAGCTTTAATAACTCAAATAAAACAAAACGCAAATCATTTGTAGACAAAGTGTGTTAATGCTTAAAGGCTAAATAACGTTAGGAAATCAGTATTTGGTGGAAAAATAAATCCAGTTTGTGATGTTTTTCTTTTTGAATCCGACCCAAGGTGGAGACAAAACTAACACAGCCAGGCCCAACTTCACTATTTATTTATTATTATTATTTTTAAAAATTGAGCTGGTCAACAAAAATCCACGAAACCTCTGCACCAGGAAATCTTTTCTGCATCATCAGATCTGATCGATACATTAATGTAATAATGTCCGTTTGAGGATTTGCTGCAAGTTGTACGTTTAATGACTTTTTTTGCCTCCTTTCTTTCTTTAACTCCATGCCAGCGTCTGTGGTTATATTGATGGCGAGCGTTTTGTTATTCAATATTAAAACGAGTTAAGATGTTAAATTTTTTTTTTCTAAGAACTTTAAAAAAAAAAGTTTTTAAAAAAGTAAATCCAAATGTAGTTTTAAAGTGTCAACAGAATAAAACAGGTTCCAGTCCAATAAACTGGTGTTTGATGGACAGCTGGGTTCTGCATGATGGACACGGTGCTGGATTTTCTCTCGACAGTATAAATGTGTGTGTAGCTTCTGAGTGTCGCGTCCTGCATCCTGTAGAGGTCACGTGATCCCAACGATTTTTAAAAGGAAATGTCTGTCTTGATTTTGTGTCTTTGAGCTCTGGTCCCAGTCTGACTGCTGTTTATTTTTGATGTAGTCGTCATTTAAAGCAATGAAGTATAGAGTACAAAGCATGAGAGTGTTTTTTTGGTGTAACGCCTCTTTGGCAGTTTTGTCTGCTCGCTCATTACCAGGGATTCCCGAGTGCCCTTTTTTGCCTCCGGCAGACTGAACATGACGGGGACCGGACGAGACGATCTGATCTCCACACCTGGACTTCACCCATTCGATTCGTTTTGGGATTCTGTATCATCATTTTATGAAAATATCCTGACTGGATTTTGTTATACTTCTAAACAAACTCAGTGAATAATTCACTCCTACCACACAGGACACCGAGCTGCCTGCTGATGTGTGAAGGGTTTAGAGAGCACCACCTGTAGGATTGTGGAGGTACTGCAGCATATTACCGCCTCAAATGCCAAACATGTAGGAATTCTAATTCGCGACACGCTTTTTATTCAGGACATCTCGAACCGCAGTGTCACCATCCGACCTCACGGCCATGTGGTGTTTATTTCTAAACTCAGAATCATGTGTAAAGGCTCTGCGCTCGTCTCGCGCTCAGCGCTCACCTCCGAGTGCAGCAGAAGAGGCAGGGAGAGGATCGCTCGTCCACGCGGTAACACCCCGAGTTCGGGTGGTCTTTACACTCGGAGATGAAAGCCTGGAGCTCAGAAGCTGGGTTTCCGTCCAGCTGCTGCTGCTGGAAACAAACAAAACAAATACACCGAATACACCAACTCATTATAAGAGCGGACTTCCAGGGGGTTTGGGTGAGGGACTGATCTAGGCGCGGTCCGTTACCTTGATGGTCTCGTAGGTGTCTGTGATCAGGGTGATGAAGAGACTGAGCACCATGTAGATGAAGAGCGAGACGAAGGTGTACAGGTAACCCCGACTGAACAGCCACACCAGGTAACTCTTCTGCTGCATGTTCTTAAAGGTGGCGAACATGTCGTCCCCATTAATCAGCGAGAACAGGCATTCGGACACCGTGTTCAGGGTGCGGAACTGTGACACGAGACAAACGTCACAGATTCTTCTTAACACTCGTTTGAATACATGATTTATTAAAACTCTATTGAGTTATTAATAGAGAAAAAAAAAACTAAATATTATTCAGTTCATGTTACATTTAAACACTTCTGGTTGCACAATCCCCAAAAATAGTAACATGCGTCAGTAAATTCGCCAAGTAGATTAAATAAATGGAAGGTTTTGGTGTAAAAGTTGGCAGATCTGTCAGTAGAGAAATATTACGCAAAACAAACATCATCAGTTAACAGATCTTTGTGACTGGTTATATTCTTTGCAGCAATGAATCTCACTGTGAAATTAAAATCATAAACATCCCCTTTCTGAACCCAGATGAAACACACAAAACACAGAAACATTAATGAACGAATATTAAGTTTCACAGAATAGATATTTTGCTTGGATCCAGGACGCGCATTTTTTTATTACAACTCTTTGGCGTTGTAACCATGAACTTCCTCCCTTATAATATGGCTTACATCTATTAATTTCTACAAATAAATCAATCGAAAAGCAAACAAACGTCCCTTCACATGGACCCTCAGGTCATAATCTTGATGCTCTGCCAGCACTGGACGCCGCCACTCTTAGAAAAATGAATCAGATCCATATTTGAAAGTGGCTCAGGCCTCCGAGTGGCGCAGTGGTGCAGCGCTCGCCCTATCATCCGGAGATCGCTAGTTCGAATCCCGGGTGATGCTGTAGCCAGTCAGGGGCGTCTGTGAGCTCACGCAACGGAGGGAGCGGATAGCGCTGTCCTCCGAGTGTGTTACTCCGCCGCCGTTCGAAAAAATGCGGTCGGCTGGCGTCACGTGGTTCGGAGGAAACATGTGATAGGATAGTCTTCGGCACTCCCGACTGAGTGGTAGTAGTAGCCTTAATGTGGGAGCCCCCTAGTGACAGGGAGGAATTGGACACGACTAAATTAGGGAGAAAAATCTGGGAAAATCCAAAAAAAAAAAAATTTTTAATTGAAAGTGGCTCAGGCCTAATTTTAAAAGGAAACTCTCGTATCTCGGCGGGTCCTGAAAACAACGTCAAAATAAGACCAAAACCTGCTGATAAACAAACGCACCTTCTCGTGGTAGGGTCCGAGTACGATCCAGCCGCAGAAGCAGTAGCCCAGGTAGATCATGGCGGCGCAGCAGCTGAACCGGATGACGTTAGGGAACGCCGCTCTCAGGGTGATGATCAGGATCTGAGGACAGGGAGGAAAGAGGGAAAATCTCAGTCGAAAATACAAGCAAAATCCGTCACCGTGTACGAGTTTACGGTTGATCTTGAGTTTAACGGTGCTGTAGAACCGAGAGGAAGCTCACGTTGTATTTCTTGAAGTAGCCCATGTAGCGCAGGACGCCGATCCACACCAGCATGGTGCCGGTGCCCAGGAGGATGCTGCAGATGTCGTAACTCGTCAAAGCCTGCCGAAGCAACACGCTGTAATCAGGACACTTCAACTCTGTGTGTGTGTGTGTGTGTGTGTGTGTGTGTGTGTGTGTGTGTGTGTGTGTGTGTGTGTGTGTGTGTGGTATATGGTACTGTACTTTGAGCTGGATGGCGATTTTGAGCACCGAGCCGGTGATGGTGAGGATGTCGCTCATGATGATGAGGATGTACCAGCCGTTTATAAACTCCATCCGGTCGGACCAACACACTCGCTTTCCATAATGCTTCAGGAAGAAGGTGGTGTACTCCTTTAAGCAGGAACACACACACACACACACACACACACACACACACACACACACAGTGATACCCTTAACCAATCTCTTTAAATTATTAACCATTAATTAACCAGATAAAGCAGTAAAGTGTGTCTGTATAAAATATTTAACCTACAGTATCGTGTGTGTGTGTGTGTGTGTGTGTGTGTACATGGATCTCATCTCATGATCATGAATAAATTCTGCAGAACCGAGCCTTAATATACGATCCCAGTGTTTGCATCACCTTGTTTCTTACACAACAGCGCTAGAAAAGGGAAATGAATGATGAGGAAACGTGTGTTTATTGTGACCGCCGACTAATTTCGATGCTGTATGAGTCACATCTCCTCATTCTGACACGGCAAATTCTTTTTATAAATCACACAAACACCATCTATTACAGGATGTCCCTCGAATATTAACATTTGGGTCAGGGGTGAAGGTCCCAGGTTCAAATCCCACGACCACCATCTCGTGATGTGATCTCGCTCAGATATATAACAAGATAAAGAAGTAAGTCGCTCTGGATAAGGGCGTCGGCCAAATGCCGTAATCTAAACAGAAAAAAGGAGAAGAAAACCACACAAGAGGAAACGGCGTGTTTACCTAAATAAATAATAATTACTCAGATTCTATTAGACTTCTGTTAGAAAATGATTCCTGTAAAAATAAGCTTAATTCTAATATGATCAAGCTGTTTTTGTTTTTTAATAGCAAATGCAAATTTATAAATAATCTTTCGGCAGATGTTTTGTTTGCATCAACAGTCAAAGAAATTCAAATACAAAGGAACAGACACAAACAACTCGAAAGAAACAAATTAGTTTTTTTTTTTATTATTATTCCTCTGAATTCTATAAACACCCCAAAGTTTGTTTAAAAACTTTAGCAAATTGCAAATTTCTTAAAAAGAAAAAAAAAAAAAAAGAAAAACTAAATATCACATATACACAAGTCCCTTAGTCAGGGAGGCGACCAAGAACCTGATGGCTAGTCTGAAAGATCTCCGGTGTTTCTCTGTGGAGAGAGGAGAACCTTCCAGAAGAACAACCGGCTCTGCAGCACTGCACCAATCAGGCCTGTACGGTAGTGCGTCCAGACGGGAGCCACGCCTCAGTAAAAGTCACATGACCGACGCCGACGCTACGTCTTTTGTCCATTAGTAAAGATTACAGCATCATTACCACCTGCTCGAGTGGACAAAATAAATGTCAAATCTTTCTTTCAGAGACTCACAAACTGCAGCTGAACGCCGGTGCTCACTGAGCGCGTGCAGAGGATCAGAGACGCCAGGCACGTGAGGATGATCACCACGTCGAACAGCACCGTGTAGTAGATGTTCTTAGGGGCTGGTGGAGAAACGAACAAAGAGTGATGAGAGCGATTAATAAAACATCCTCTCTAATCCAGTCTAACAGGCGATCGGCGTCACTGCCGTCCCGGAGTGATTTATTCCCAAGACCATCCCGTCCCGGAGTGATTTATTCCTCTTATATCACAGTGACTGAGCCGCTAGCGCTATTTATTCGGCAGTGATCGTGCTGAAGACGTACGGATACTGTACAACGCCCACACTGGAGACTCCTTCCATACAGGACACAAGCACACATCACTTACAGGAGAACACTGTACCGGTACCTCAAAGTGAGCCGTTACTATGGAAACCAGGAAGTACAACACCGAGCGCGTTAAAAAGTGCAACAGCAAATTTAAAAGAAAAAAAATTTATAATAATAATAATATATATATATATATATAAAACTGGAAAACATTTTATCATAATATTCATTTAAAAAACATTTTAAAGGTCACTTCCTCAGCACAAATGTACCATGTGGTTTAGGACACGCCCCCAAATGACATGTGGCTCCGCCCCAAGGTCCGTCTATAATCAGCTATAATTTTCGAAAGTTTCACTTTGCTTTGTTTTGGGAAAAGAACGTTTGAGGTTACAGAGGAGAGGTCGTGACGTTCCTCGGTGACGATTACCCCGGGCTAGTATGCTAACTCTAATCGAGCGGCTGTTGTGTCTGGGGGCGGAGCTTCATTTACATGCAGGAGAATCTTATTCATCTCCACATAACAGAACCGTTAGTGAGCTAATCTTTCCAAACTCGGACAAGTCTTTCCTAACGCAGCACCTGACCTGAACCTGTGACCTTCAACAGCATCACAGTAACATTTTAGAGATGTGTAACACACAGTGTGTGTGTGTGTGTGTGTGTGTGTGTGTGTGTGTGTGTGTGTGTGTGGGGGTGGGTGATGATTAGTCAGTGGAATCTCAGACTCACAGGCTCCTGTGACTTTCCAGTCCCGGCACTCGTTGATGTCCACATCGTTGTCCAGGTCCACCCTGATCCGGCCGCTGTGGGCGCGGTTATCGAAGGTGATCTGCATCCAAGAGACGCGAAACACGAGACAAACAAAGTTAATGACATGATGAGGAGGAAGAAAAGAGAAAAAGAGGAGCTTTTAAGGCATTTCTGTTGAGATTATGAAATCAGCAATGTGTCATGGAGGACATGGCATGAGGAAGCGCTCGGGGTTATTCACAGCGACGGAACGTTCACACTCATCGTCTTTCCTACGAACAGACCAACAGAAAGAGGAAGTGGAGGGAAGAGGTTTAGAGCGAGCAGAAGTGAAGAGAGAATCTCGGGAGCGACATGGACGCACGGCGATGCTGAAGTCGTAGCAGTCTGGGAGCTCGTGGTGCTGCACCGTCTGCAGGTTGATGGCCTTCAGGGTGAAGTACACGTTCACCTCCAGCAACCTGAACAGCACACGGAACAAACAAGGGGAAAATAATGTAAATAACAACAAAGCACTCGGACGCCTACGGAGCTCAGGACCCGACACAAGTAGCTTTAGGAATTGTGTTTATACGAGCTACAGGGAATAAGCGCCGTGCCCTAACCACGCCCACTTTTTTTATAAACGTTTTTTAAACTATTTTTTTGTAAATAATTGAACTTTACATCCTCTTCCCTTATTACATCTTCTAAATTGTAAAGTTTATCTTCCACTGAAGTCAAATTCCAGCTTGAACCAGAAGATTAGCATAGCATAACAAGCTTGAATGATAACTAAACAGAGCATCAAGTGTAAAAATAAAATAAAAAACTTTGGATTTGAGTTAACATTTAAAAAGCTTTGTTCGACCAATATATCTACCTTCTGAATGTTTCAGTACAGCCTAATTTACATTAAAACTGTATTTTTAAATTAAAAAAATTTTCTGATGTTGCGTGAATTGTATTTTTTCCCCCCACATGCAGCAAAAAAATTCAATAAAAAAAAAAATAAAAAAAAAAAGCACTAGCAAAAAAGGAACTCTTCCTGGGAAAAAAAGGTTTATATTTAAAGTGATGTTTGTAATGTAAATAAATAAAACCATAATCACAATAAAACATTTGTGTCAGCGTTTGAGCGCCATGGCTGTGGAGCCTGATCAATTATATTAATATCCGTGTGTGTGTGTGTGTGTGTGTGTATAGAATGTACGGGACATGTGTGTGTATTTATAAACCCAGTTACCGTTTGAACTGCAGTGTGAAGTTGGACAGTAGTGCGTCTCCTGCAGGGGGTAACGGCTGGGCTGGATAAATCTCCAGGCATTCTGGGAATAAAACCAGCAACGTTTTTATTTATTTATTTATTTTATAATTCTGCCAACACAAATGTTAAAAATTTGTGATGCTCTGATGCAAAAAAACAAACAACTAAACACAGAGGTAACCGTGGACTTGAATAACTCGTGTTTCAGACGCTGTTATTATTATTTATGTTTCACATGAAGTCGCCTTCACGCTGCTACTACAGACTTACTGTTACATACCCGAGGTAGATTATTCTCCTGTAACACTCATGTGTTCCTCGTACACCGCAGGAACTCACCAACCACAGCAATTAGTAATTATTAATTAAAGAGGGGGGAAAAAACAGACACCTGTTTATAGTTACACTTACAGCAGCCACCCTGCATCATTTCATACTTCATGTTTCAATACGTTGTTAGTTTAATTGCATTCCGTCGTGAAAGGTCATTTAATTTCAAAGAAATCTTTCTATTCTGTTTTCTCTTTGTGTTGTGGCTCAGTCGTACACGTGTGTGCAGTGTGTGGCTGTGTACACGACACGATTTAACTTGGACTATAAACTGATTTTTCCCCAAACTGGAAATATTTACGTATACACATGACTGTGTGTTGGTCAAGATTTGCTTTTATTATTATTATTATTATTATTATTATGCTTTATAATAATAATAATAATAATAATAATAATAATAATAAGAATAAGATAAATGTGATTTTTGTTCCTTTTCTTATAACAGGTATGTACGGTGGCCGTGAAGTGCAAAACAAAATAACAAAACAGAAAACAAAATAACAAATTAAAAAACAATATAACAAAACCCAAAACAATAAACCAAATGAGAAAACACAAGGACAATTCAGTCAAACCGGAAGAGGCAGGTATCGTCCTCGAATGAAATTCTTAGCGCTGATTGGAAGAGACATCCGTCACTCCAAACAACATACAAGCAGCACTGTCACGTGAAGTCAAACTTATTTTAAAAGCACATTTAACACAACTTAGTTGACCAAAGTGATGTAAAATCCTAAAATACTGAAACGAAAATACATCCAAATGTCCGCGAGACTGCAGCGCTTCCTGTATATTTTGAGTAACAGATGTCTCGTCCAATCAGCGGTAAGAATCATCGAGCTTTAAAAAAAAAAGGTAGGTGTGGCTTGCGAATGACATTCTTACCACTGATTGGACGAGACATCTGACATCTGTCACTCAAAATATACAGGAAGTACTGCAGTCTCACGGACATTTAGATGTATTGTCTTTTAAGGATTTTTTTTTTTTTTGTATTTTAGGATTGTACAGCACCTTGGCCAACTAAGTTGTGTTAAATGTGCTTTAAAAATAAATTTGACTTCACTTGGCGGTACTTCTTGTATGTTTTGAGTGACAGAATTTGATGGTGTTTTCTCATTTGTTGTATTGTTTTTGGTTTTGTTATTTTGTTTGATTTTGTTATATTGTTTTGGAATTTGTTATTTTGGTTTAGGTTTTGCGATTTTGTTTTTTAATTTGTTGTTTTGATTTTGGTTTTGTTACTTTGTTTTGCACTTCTCAGCCACCGTAGGTATGTTTCAGTTAAAATAAATAAATAAATAAATAAATAAATATTCAGATAGATTTCAATTAGCGCCGTCGGCATTGACATTAATGGCTCCAGTTAATTAGAAATCATTTAACTGATTTAATGCAAGTATTTTTTTATTTTAAATGCTTACATTTTAACGCAGGACGCATCAGATTGGACAAATTCTAGAACCGGAAGTCGGAGAGGCACAAACACACAGTTCTGAGAACAGTTTTGGATTTGTTCTGTACTAGATTGTACCAGTTCTTTGATTCCAAACTGTTACTGCGTCTCTGACTTCCAGGTGTTGTCCTGCGTCACGGTGAGGAGGTACAGAGACACCATCCAGAGCTCCGACTCCGGTACAACACACTTTCTGATTAATGCAGTCACATCACAATAACATTTAGATTTTTAACATTAATCTACTGAAAGCCCGGGTTTGGTGTTTCTGATTTGATTGGAACAGAATCGGGTGACGGTGCCATATTTATCTACTGAATACTACGAGATTAATGTAGCGAACGGTGTTAACTCGTGAAGCGTCTCACACACTGCGCGTGGGCGTTACCTTCCTCCACCTTGGCGTCGATCTCGAAGGTCTCGTTGCCGGGCGAGATGCTGCCGTTGTGGTAGAACTGCTGGCAGATGAGCAGAGGAGTGTAGAGATGACCGTCCTTCTCGTACGCATGGTTCCCTACGGTTATGTTCTGCAAACGCAGGAACTAGCACGAGAACACCAACGCGGCATTAGATACTCAGGACTCAACACTGTCGGTTAAAAGGGTGTGCAAGACTTGACTTGTTGATTTTGTGTTTGTAATAAACCTGTGAATTCCATCACATCATGATTCTCAAAGTGACTTCTACGACACACGTACACTAGTTTTACTCAAACACATGTAAATAAAAGTTTTAAAAGATTAAAATGCCTCAATTCCTCAATTTTAAAGTCCAACTAAAAGTTTCAACACTAAACGTTAACCCTTATGAGAAAGAGCTTCGATGTGAGCGTCATCAATCCGTCCTCCGTTTTCCTCTCGGACACTCGCGCGACATTTAAGCCAAAGTGACGACCAATAAATCAAACTGATACGATCTCGAGGTCACGTACGCCACACGCCGTCAGATGTCGCAGACACTCAAGTACACACAGTTCACTTTAAGTACACATGGTGTCACTTCTGTCCTCCATCCCTCAGAACCCAGACAGCACTTTAGACCAACATTTGGACACTTGATCATTTCACACAATATTAACTGCAAAATGTAAACAAAGATGCTGATTTCCGTCAGTTGGAAAAATAAATATGGATTTAAAAAGATGTCAGAAAACCTACTGACAATTTATCCCAAGAAGATTAAATAAATGTAAATAATTATTAGTAATTATCATAATAGTTTTTTTCCTTAATTGTCTTAATTGTTCTCAGTTAATGATAAATGGTGAGAAAGTTTTACAAAAAGTCCTAAAAGAAGAAAAAACAAAATATAAATCGGAAAAAAAAAGTATTAACATAAGGACTTGTTTTGAGCTAAAAACAGGACGAAATTATGAAGATTACATAATACTAAAAATAACCTTAGTTATTAATAGACTCTTCTTTATTTAAAACAAAAAAAAACAAAAAAAAATCTTTAATCTTTAGACGAAATGGAGAACTGATTTAGATCAATTCTAACGAGGAGTTTCAGTGCACACTGGATTAAAGAGAGCCTCGATAGTGTGAGCAGTAAATAATTAATTCAGTTATTAAAAATAAAATAAAAAATACACGGCATTAACCAACATTGAAAAATTTTGGAAATCTCTGTTTATCTTCAGGTTTCTGTAAAGAGCATCATAACACGGTGCTTTAGGTGTGTGTGTGTGTGTGTGTGTGTACCTGCTGGACGATGTAGGACAGGTGTGTGTAGACCTCGTTTTGCGTGTACAAGGCGTAGGCTTTAGCGCTGCGATCGTACTCCTTCGTGTTCTGGTCTCTGTAATCCTTCAGGAACAGGTGCTTGAAGGTCATCAGGTTCTCCTCCTTAAACGTCACCACCATCTGATTGCTCAGGCCGAAAGACACCAGCTGAGGACACAGCGAAGTTCAGCTCTATAACGCTGCACTAACACGAAGACGAACTTCACTCGCTTATCTCTTTAAACAAACTGACGGAGCATCTCAGAAGGACACTTTCTAAATGTTATAAAGCGATGCTGTGACGATGACCGTTGCAGAAATAAAACTGAACTAAACCGAGCTGAACTTCTCCATGATGTGATGAGACACAAAAATGTTGGTTAAAAAAAAAAATTTACACTTTAAACCAAATGAAACTATGAACCGTCGCCTACTCAACAGACTCCCACCAAATTACACTTAAACTACAGCGTGCACTAAATTATCCTTAAATTACAACGCTGACTCTTAATATTTAAATTACAAAGCATACGTCCACATTACACTTTGCATTAAACTACAAACTGTTCATGTTCAATTATTCTTAAACTATCAAGTGTGCTTAGACCTAAACTACAAAGCATACTTAGAGGTTATAGTACAGTTAAATACCATCTGTACGAGTACTTGTGTTTAATTATACTTCAATTACAATGTGCTCGTACACTTAAAATGATAAGAAAAGGAACGAGAATCACAATGTAAAATATAAAGCATAATCATTTTTTTAACTACAAATGGTACATACAAATACTTTACATTATATTTCAACTACAAAGCTTAATTGTGCAAAATTACAAGCTGCACTTACACTTTAATCTAATCAACGAATTATACCTCCACTTAAAACCTGCACTTCTTCAGAGTATACTGTACTTACACCTCCAGATATACTACAATACAGACACGACTAGAGAACTGAATGTGGGTTTCAGCTACTTTAAGGGGAAAATCATTTGCGTTTGTGTTACTGAATTACATTTAGAATATCCAAAGTACATCCATACTATACTTCAGAGCATCTCTCTACTGAATACTTCACCACTCTGTAAAGAAACATAATAATGGCGGAAGCTGTAAATGTCCCGCAGGCTTCGAACAGTGAAGGGGCTCAGCAGACCTGGATGGTGATGACGGCGATCTTGATGATCTGCAGCATCAGCTTCCATGGCTTCCTGCCGCGAGCTCGGTACTTCTCGCAGGGGTTCATGAAGAAGTATTTCAGTTTCCTCCTGAAGCTCTCCACCTTCTGACGCTCCTGATGGGCCAGTGACTCCGCCCACAGCGAGCTGCTATTGCGGTTAAAATCGTTAAAGGCCAGGTAGGAAGCTCCAGAGTCGTCCATGTCTGAAATCACAACCGCACACAAAAAATAAATAAAATCACAACCACTGGTCACTGGGTGTGTACATGTGAGATCATGAGATCCGTACAATATTTCCAAATCCAGGTCTCAGAGCTCAGCCAAAGTGTGAAATAGCTGAACCAGCTGAAATCCCCTCCACACCCCCCCCCCTCCAAATACACAGTTTCAGCGTCTATGCAAATGAACTACTGCTAAACCACACCTCCTCCAGAGAACAGCACCGAGCTGAGCAACAAGTCAGGGGGCGGTACCTTCTGATATGAGGTCACAGAAGGAGGGAATCTAATTGACTTGTTTAAACCCGGGCCAAAATAAAAAGGGAAAAAGAACAAAAAGAGAGGAATGTTTCTGTGCTGACTATTTTGTTTGCACACACACTAGAGACGCATCTGACATATAAACATAACTTTAAAGGCCACTTATGCACAATTCTCTCTTAAGTTTGTTATTATGCCTTATAAAGAGAGGCAGCAAAAGTACGAAATCATTTAGCAAAAACTTTACACAGTTTACTGTTTCTTAACCTTGGGCATTTTGTTAAGAGTTGATCTCAATTCTCATTGCAATTCTATTTAAAAATGAACTACCTGAACACCTACACCGGGAAACGTTAATACACAAACTGATCCCCGATCAGTCGGAGCCTGAACACCGCAAACAGATCTCAGGTAAACTCACTGGTCTCGTGAGAATTTTGCAAACATGGAGGCAGTGACGGTGTGAGAGAGGAAAAGAACAGAAGAGACCTGAGGAAACAGAGACAACGCTGAGGACACTTTGTTGGACCAGGTCAAAAATCAATGCCTGAGATTGAGGGAGAATATGCAGAGAGTCCCGCCCCACCCGAGTCGCTAAACAGCAGCACCCAGAATACGGGATTTACACTGGAGAACAGGAACGTCTTCAGGTATATGAATCCTTGTTCCTGTCCAATAAAGAGTTGAGACATGTTGGGTTTTTAAAACCACTGGTTCTCAAAGTGGTCCAGAGGGGCTGCGATCATCACATCAACAACTCAGGAGAAAGTCAAGTGACTGACTGAATGAATACAGGCGGCACAGTGGTGTAGTGGTTAAAGGTTCGAGGTCTGCTCGGGGAGAACATGCAAACTCCACAAGCGCGGTGGGTTTCCTCTGGGTACTCAGGTTTCCTCCCACGGTCCAAAGACATGCAGACTGGTGTACCAAACTGATTATTTTGGCACCCCAACGTATCTTCACGGTTTGGACGTTATGCTTTCTGTCTGTAGAGAGAATGAAGCACTTTCCAATGATGAGAAATAGCCAAATTATGATTGTACACATTTAAACCGACTAATAAAACAAACTCTATAAACAGGTCTGTGAACATTTTACACTTTTAATAAAAGGGTCATTTTTTTACAATTACTACTAATATATATATATATATATATAGATAGATAGATAGATAGATAGATAGATAGATAGATAGATAGATATAGATATTTTATAGATATATATATCTATATATTTAAATTTATTACTTTAAAAAAAAAAACACAAGATCAATTGTGGATTTTGTTTGCCACCACACTGTACGTTTAGTGTAATTACAGTAGAAAGTTGTAGCAGCTTCTGCACTTTAACTCTACCTCAGTAACTGCTGTAAAAACTAACCGCTGGCAAACCTACGCTGTTTTTATTTTGATATTTTATAATGAATTTACTTATTTATTCCTGAAGCTTTTCTATTCGTGTGTGTATTAAAATGTGAGTAGATGTACAGTCCAGTGCTGGAACAATCTTTGACAGAAGCGTGCATCAGGAAATACAAAGGTAGAAAAGTACGGCAGTGTGTCGCTGCTATGAAAGAGACGCGCGAGCATCAATTTGTTGCAAAAAATATATATACTATTTTGAAGGTTCACTAGGAGTTTTATTTTGACATCGATTTGAGAAAATGGCCAAGTGTTGAGTCGCTAAAAGATGTGTGTATACCTAGAGATGTGCTGAGATAAACATGCGCCACATAATCTGTTGTTGGTTTGCATGTACATACATCGGAAGTACAATTATAATTACAAAAATTAGAAATTAATTTAAAAATTTTGAAATAAATGAATTGATTAAATTTTGAATTAAAGAAATTAATAAAAAGATTCAAACACATTATAAACAGAGCGATGGAGAGTGTCTAGAGAAATAAGGCTACTAAACTGTACTTTTCCTCTACAGTACTTAATGTAGAACTTAACTAAGCTTAACTGTACTGTTAAACAGATAAAATGTTATAGAGCATAAGAGTAGAAGTCCTGCCACAAGGGAAGGTACGGGTCGGGTCGGATACGGGTACGGGTCGGATACGGGTCGGGTCGGCACCCTCCTTATTCCTCGGAGTGTGTGTGTGTGAGGCAGAGAATACAGTCTGATCTCTTCCTTATCAGAGGACACCAAACTCCAAACTGCTCTCTAATAATTAAAACCTTGAGGCTCGTGTGTGTGTGTGTGTGTGTGTGTGTGTGTGTGAAGTACATTGATGAAGACTGTTCCCTGAGACGAGTAAAGGATCAGTCCAATCTGACCTGATTTATCGCAATAGCATTAATCATAATATAGTTTATAGTAATGGCCAGGTATAGCTGAGGTACAGTTGGTTATTGTGTGTGTGTGTGTGTGTGTGTGTGTGTGTGTGTGTGTGTGTGTGTGTGAGAGAGAGTAAATGATGATGCCTTGAAAGATTGTTTTTGTTTTTTTTGCTTCAGTCATATGATCTACAAATTGAAAAAGTTCCGTCACCCGATCTGCAGGTTTCTCACACACACACACACACACACACACACACACACACACACACACACACACACACACACACACACACACACACACCACCTGATTACAGTTGACAGTTCATGCATACCTTTATCTGTAGCCAAAAAAGGTAGATTTTCAAAACAGCTCTGAGGTTCTGGGATGTTTGTTTGTTTGTTTGTTTGTTTGTAAGTACAGTAGTTGAAATTATTATTATATTTTCTGAAAGCTACTGTGTTCATGTTGGACTTGCATCATAAAATTAACAGGTTTAATCCAAACTTCAACAGAGTGAATCGGGTGTGTAATTAATAAACAAATTAACCAGTTAATTAATTAAAATGTCACAGTTTGGCACAAATACTTCATCAGTGGAAATTAATCA